>QANY01002366.1:1649085-1796454 GCA_003255025.1 Datisca glomerata
TAGAAATTCTCAAGGGTAGGAAAATTAATCTTGATCACATACGAGTATTCGGATGTACATGCTACGTACACATTCCAAAAATTGATAAATTGGACAAAACCGCAGTCAAAACCCTATTTTTGGGGTATTCCGCTGAAAAAAAGGGGTATAAATGCTACGACCCAATAAACCATAAACTCTACATCTCACGCGATGTACAATTCTTAGAACTAGAATCCTATTACCCAAACGACTCCGACAACCATAACCACCACAAAACACTTCCGCTACCTAACAGTATTATTTCCTCCGATATCATAAGACAGGAACAGGATAACACATCAACCACGCCTGAGACAACTACTTCAGGGGGAGCAACTGATGAGGCAGTTGTCACTGATGAAGTAGTAATCGTAAGAAGATAAAAAATAAAAATAAAAAATGTGATATACATTATAACATGAAAATAAAAAATCAATAATAAACATGTGATATACACAATGATATCTCAACTCTCATAAACATATGCACGCTTAGGAAGAACACACATTTTTTGGGATAGTCCAATCTAATTAATTATTAATTAACATGATATTAATATCTTGTAATCCTACTAACCTGGTGTTAATACCTAGTAATTAATTAACGTTATGTTTCAATCACTTGAAATAAGTAATAAGAACCACTTAGATGGGATATTACAAAAAAGAGTCAGATGTATGCCATTATTTCACCCTCGGACTCGTGACAAGTGGATAACTCCTGCTTAGGCAAGTCATTCTCAATTATTTACTTATCAAGGTGATCATTACGAAGATCATACTTTTATCATCATTACACAATCACAAACCAAATACCATGTGGCTTTAGGTTTCCATAAAAAGTGATGAGTTAAAATAAATTATCTAAGCAAGTTTGCAAAAAAAAACATAATAAAACAGTAGGGCATAAAAGATAATTATCTAAAATTAATCCTGGTGTTGCATAACCCTAATCCTATCTCCATTCAAAATTAAAAAAAAAAAGTAGATCTTCAAGATATCTTGAGATCTGATCTTTGGGCCCCGCAACTCTCTTTAATGGCTTGCCATCACACATCTCACCAATAGCCACCGACAATCGCTACCCGTTAATATCAAGCTTCATTCCATTCAAATCCGGCCTCTAATGAATTTATACTTCTTCATGAAATGTGAAATTTTTGGGGGCTTTGAATTATGTTTTCAGAGACTTTTGAATCGACTCAATCCAATACAGGATCAGAATGCTACGATCAAAACATCAAAGTTGTCACTGTGCTATGACCTATTGTTGAAATATTGAAATAACAGTCCAGACCATTACTGATATCTCAAAAAATATGATAAGACGCCTTCTCAGGATTGGAGATGTATCATAAAGCAACTATCTGGGGGTAAGGCAACGTTAAAAAGATACATGAAAAGTTTTGTACAACTAAATGGGTTTTTTTTTGGAGGGCCAGATAGGATGCTTTCATGATGTGAGTAATGAAGATGATCGACGCTGACTCGTCCACCTACATGAAGATTTCTGCCTCATGGAAGGACCGCTTGTACATCTTTGTTTGCAGAGGATGCATTTTTGCTAGCCAAGCAAGAATCAGAGGCCATGGCCCTCCACAAGAATTTCCTAAGTGTAAAATAGTCCCATATCTGAAAAAGGTTAACCTAGTTGTAGTTGTTACTGATTAGGGGCTGCCTTACATCATATTCTTACAAGATGGTATCCTTCCTCTAGACTCAGCTAGTGCAATTAATATGAATAGACGCATCTCATCGTTCTTTTTATTAAGCTGCTCAAAATGAGCATCAATGACCACCCCTAAAATTTTTGGGTCTGGACTAACAGAGACTCATTATCGAAAAGGTGCATAGAGGAGCCTGTAGCAGTTATTAAGGATAGGGTACTGCTGGCTAACAAGGGAAGTGGACACCCTGGAATTTGTGAGAAAATGTTGTGCTTGTCAAGTTTTGGGGTATGTTGTACATGCACCATCCACGCCCTTACACCTAACAGAAGGTCTTTGTCCCTTCCACATGTGGGAGGGACGAGGAAAATATCATTTGTTGTTTTGGGAAATTGAAGCATATCATCTCAGATAATGGCACGATGTTCAAAATTAAGATGGTAGTTCAACATTTTGAGGAATACAATATACGCCGTGACAAGTCGTTGCTTCAATATCCAATGAGAAATGGTCAAGCGAGACATTACTCGGAATCATCATGTGTATCGTACACAATGCTCGAGAAACCTGGCATGAACTCTTCCCACTAACACTTGGGCATATTGGACAGTAAAGTGGACTCAAACCCAAGCAACTTCTTTTACATTGGTTTACAGATGCAATCATCTCAATGGAAGTAATGGTACTGTTTCCCAGATTGTTATCTTTGGCAGGCATCGAGCATGACACCTTCCTCGGTGGTAGATTGTGGGAAGAAGAGATCAATCCAAAGAAAATATAAAGATGTAATAAAGGTGCATGACTAGAACCCATAAATCGATCGATCAGCCTCAAATCTTCATTGTAGATGACTTGTTCTTATAGGTGACTGATCACATCATGTGTAGCACACATGCTCAAAAGTTTGAACCTAAGTTTGGGGGGCCCTATCAGATCGCATTTATGGCTGAGGGTGGACATTGCTGCTTGGCTAACCCACAAACACATTGGCTTTTACATTCTCTTTCATGTAGGTCTGAGGATGATATGTATGTTTTAATTATTCATTTAGTATGACGTGCTTTAGTTTCATTATGACATGTTTGTTATGTATATGTTATATTTGTGCAATAAGATTAGGCTTTTGGTAAGTCTTGAATTTTGGTGGGTGGTAGAGTAATGGCTCTCCCTACGAGAAACATACATGTATGTATGTATGTATGTATGTATGTATGTATGTATGTATGTATGTATGTATGTATGTATGTATGTATGTATTTTTCAAATCTTCACCTCTCCCTCTCGCGCAGCCTCTCTGTTGGGAACCCCATAGAAAAACCCATTATTTCTCCTTCTCCTTCTCTTCCCCTTGGCAGCCCCAGCGAAAGCCTCATGTCGCCATTCCTTTCGGTAAGCTTCTTCTTTTCTCCTTCTTCTTCTCTTCTTTCTCTGTCTTTTCTCTCTCCCTCTCTTTCCTTCTCTTTCGCCCTCTGTTTCTCTCTTTCTCTCTCAATTTCTCTCTCTTCTACTTTGTCTCTTCCTCTTTGCGTTGTCTCTCATTTTCTCTCTCTCTGTCCCTTTTTGCTTTCTCCCTGCACTCTCTCTCCGTTTCCTTTCTTATTTTTTCTTGGTTCTCTTTGTCTTTCTTCATTTGTTCTTCACTTCTCCCTCTTTTGCTTCAACTTTCTCCTTCTGTTTCTCTCTCCCAATTTCTTTCTTCTTCTCTTCTTTCTCTGTCTTTTCTCTATCCCTATGTTTCCCTTTCTCTCTTGCCCTCTGTTTCTCTCTCTCTCTCTATCATTTGTCCCTCCCACTCTTTGTTTCTTTCTCTCCCTCTCTTTGATTTTCTCTCTCTGTCTCTCTCTGCTTCTCTTTATATCCCTCTCTCTTTTCCTCTCTCAGATTCTCTCACTGTTTTTCTTCCCCTCTTTGTTTCTCTTTCCTTCTCATTTTCTCTCACTCTCCCCCTTGTTTTCTCGCTTTCTTATTCTGCAACTGGGTCTTGCGCCCAATTGGTTCTGTCCTGAACCGGTTCAACCCGAACTGAACCGGTTCAATTTAGCTGGACCGGTGTGAACCGGTCCATTTGATAAAAATGAACCGGACTGGTCTAAACCATTTGATCCAAAGCTTTATCATTTGACTTATTACCCGATACATTATTTTTTCGACCTCGCTCAGACCGCTCTGCATTGTTTTAATTAAATCTATTTTATTTTAAAATATAAAAAATGTGTTTATATTGATTTATTTCAAAATAATTTAGTGATTACCTATTTTTTTGATTTCACGTCATTAATTGGTTAGTTGTTTCTTCCGCTTCAGTTAAGTGGGCTTACATGATGGTGTGACTCTCATTGCTATAAATGTATATGCTTTGTGTAAGTGAATTTATATCATAATATGACCCATGTGTGATAAATGTATATGATTTGGGTGAGTGAATTTACATTGTAATCTGACCCACGTGTGATCAATAATATGTGTTATTCTCATCAGCTTTAATTGTCTATAAGCTTGTTACGTTCATATATATGTTTGTGTAAATTGACTTATATAACGATGTAATTCTGATATTATAATTGTATCATGTATTTATTATCTGTTTAACCATTTTTTCAATAATTATTATATTTCGTTAACACTTTTGTAATTAATTACTGTTCATTTATTAATGTGATTATCATGAGATAAATGTCTGAGTATAACTGATTTTACGTTAGGTTGTTATCATGTTTGATTCTGTTATATGTATTAGTATGCTTTATATGATTAATTATTGTCATACGTTGGATTCTGCAAGTTATGAGGTTAATTCAGTCAAGTGGTAATTAAGCAAGATATGAACTTAAGCACGACCCTTAGTTAACAAGAAATTAGGATTGTTCATATTTTGTTCTGTTAAACGAATGGGGTGTCATCTATTCATGCTTTCGTCACACATAGGGTGTCATCTGTGCATGTTTTGGTCATACATTGAGTGTCATCTGTAAATATTTTCTCACTCATGAGTGTCATCTGTTCTGTCGTCCAATGTGTGTCATCTGTTTTGTCGCCTGATGTGTGCCATCTGTTTCGTCGCCCAACTCATCATGATATGTTTCAGTTAACGTGTGATCAGTTCTGATTAGGTTGTTAATTAAGGGATATGCCAAGACAAGATATGATTAAGATTGTTAAATGATTTTGTTTGAAACACGTGTTATCTGCGTGCTATGTTAAGCCATGTCATGATCGAGTATGTTACTTTATTTGATTTATGATATGTCAAGTTCAGTTATGTTATGTCATGATTTGCATTTATCATATGTGGATGTATGTTATTATGTGAGATTGCTTACTGAGTATTTTAAAATATTCATTCCCCCACAGTTGTTTATGATGCAGGTGGTGATGGCGAGCAGCGTGAGTGGGAGACTGTCATAACCAGTTAGATAAGAGGAATTTATGTTTTCAGTTTATGATTTAATTTAAAACTTAGAAAAATGTTTTCTGTTAAACTTGGTTATTTAAAGTGAAAGTTTCAAGAATTATGAATTTCAAGTTTTGATTTTATTTCAGAATTTATTCAGCTTTTTGAGGTTTTATTAATTATGCATTTAAGATATTTTATCGTTTCCGCTATTTAATGATTAAGATTCCGATCATGAATAAGTTTAATATTTCCACTAGTTAAGGTCAACAATCATAGATAAATTAAGAATTTCAATTTAAGAATTTTCTCATTTGTTTCGGATGAAAGATTTTAAAATTGTGAATTTCCCCCTTTTGAGTAAATTGTTAAAAAGTGTGGCTATTGTATCGGATCGATGGGATTGGGAAGTCCCTGCGTATGTCCTCAAAAGCGTCAATTCCATCCATCCCTTCGGGAATTTCGCCCAGGATATTCCGTTTTGGCCGATTTTGATTGGATTTGGAGACGAAAAATTTGTGCTAAACCGTTGCAGGCTCGTCTCAAAATTGGAATATCCACCCCTGACCCGGAATGGAACAAAATTTATAACCATTTCAATTTTGTTTGTATGGCGTATGGAATCGTTAGAAGATGAAACGATTTCACACTGATAAGCCAATTATCGCTCAAAACGACGTAGAGGAGGTATAATCCGGTGATTTTGTCATTCGAATCTGCAATATCTTCTCTTCTCAGCCCTAATTTTGTCCTAAACCATTCGAAGAAGCTACCAGTAGGAAGTATTTCCCACTCTCGACAGGTTTTATTTCAGATTAAATTTTAACTTCCATAGCATTTTCCCACTGGAAGTTCGTCTGAAATTTATAGTACCTGAGTTTGACTTTTTACACAAATGCTATATCATTATAATGCTATATCATTATAGCCAAGATTTTTATATATCAACTACATAATGTGAGGAGTTTTATCGGTCTATCTTTTCGTTCCACAGCAGTGCAGCACTATGTCAAACGTCGTTCTTTTAGTGTAAATTGTAGGTAGTAAATTGTAGGTAGAACAAGGAACCACATTGAAACTTCGAAGACCAAAACACCAGTGGAAGTATTGTTACCTAGCAAATTATAACTGGTACGATCATTTTGATCTAATTGTTGGATGTTTGTTTTTATTCTAATATAATTGCTCCCCGGCACTAGAAAAAATCTGTTTACCAATTAGGAAATAGAATAAAGGGAATCAGTTTCAAATGCATTCTGTGACAAGTTGCCGGCAGACACTATATATAGTCAAACTGCAGTAGCAGAAAATAGAAGGGAACCACGATAATTTTTAAAGGAAAAAGTAAGATTGCTTCACAAGTTCAGAAACAGAAGAAACATGACTAAATAAAATAGAAACAGCAAATCTGCAGCATTGATCATGAGAAAACCAAAGAACCAAACCCTAATTGACTTTCACTCAATACTCCTCTCCCTCATCGTCCTCACCCTCAGCAGACTCAGCACCCACTTCTTCATAATCCTTCTCAAGGGCTGCAAGATCCTCACGGGCTTCAGAGAATTCTCCCTCCTCCATACCCTCACCGACATACCAGTGCACGAAAGCACGCTTGGCATACATAAGGTCGAACTTATGGTCAATTCGGGAAAACACCTCAGCAACGCTAGTGGAGTTTGAGATCATACAAACAGCCCTCTGCACCTTGGCAAGGTCACCTCCTGGAACAACAGTTGGTGGCTGGTAATTGATTCCACACTTAAACCCAGTGGGACACCAGTCAACGAACTGAATTGTGCGCTTGGTCTTGATGGTAGCAACAGCAGCATTCACATCCTTTGGCACAACATCACCACGGTACATCAAGCAGCATGCCATGTACTTTCCATGACGAGGATCACACTTAGCCATCATGGATGAGGGCTCAAATGCACTGTTGGTAATTTCAGCTACTGAAAGTTGTTCATGGTAAGCCTTCTCAGCAGAGATGACTGGTGCATATGAGGAAAGCATGAAGTGAATTCTAGGATATGGGACCAAGTTGGTCTGGAATTCAGTCACATCCACATTCAATGCTCCATCAAACCTTAGAGAGGCAGTCAATGATGAAATCACCTGCATTTCAAAAATTTACATGTAAGATACAAAGTTCATCACCAATTCTCATCATCTTGTACTCCTTAAACAATCAAATACCTGAGACACAAGACGGTTGAGGTTCGTGTAAGTGGGTCGCTCAATGTCAAGTGATCGCCTGCAGATGTCATATATGGCCTCATTGTCAAGGAGCACAGACACATCAGTGTGCTCCAGGAGGGAATGAGTTGAAAGGACACTATTATAAGGCTCAACAACAGAGGTTGAGACCTGTGGAGAGGGGTACACAGTGAAACCTAGCTTTGATTTCTTGCCATAGTCTACAGACAAACGCTCCAAAAGGAGGGAACCAAGGCCAGAGCCTGTACCCCCACCAACAGCATTGAAAACCAAAAATCCCTGGAGGCCTGTACAGTTGTCAGCAAGTTTTCTAATCCGGTCCAAGCACAGATCGACGATCTCCTTTCCAACTAATAAAAAACTTAATCGTCAAACTCTGAAATAAAATATACAGAATATAATTTATAAACAGGAGCGTCATGTTGAGTAATTACTTGTATAGTGACCACGGGCAAAGTTGTTGGCAGCATCTTCCTTGCCGCTGATGAGCTGCTCTGGATGGAAGAGCTGACGATACGTTCCAGTCCTCACTTCATCAATTACAGTGGGCTCGAGATCAACAAATACAGCACGAGGTACATGCTTCCCTGCACCAGTTTCACTGAAAAAAGTATTGAAAGCATCGTCACCTCCGCCAACAGTCTTGTCACTTGGCATCTGGCCATCCGGCTGTTTCACAAAAACAAATTTAATTCTCTGTTGAAACACAGACCCATATCGAACTACAAATTACATATAATAATGTTTACTCATTTCTAGCACACATACATTTATCATTCATCATCAGACTTTCCGGATCTGATATGCAAAGTGATGGATCTAATTAAACACATCATATCTAAGCCAATCTGACCTAGAAAAATACAGATCTGATGGAAAACCAATCAATGGGAGGCACTGATCTGACGAACAAAACCCAAAATGTGTAAGATTTACAGACTAATAAAAAAGGACATGTTCTAAAACTAATATACTTCAGATCTAACATCGCATAAATTAACGACAAAACTATAGACACATAAAAAACAGAGCAAACAAAATGCAATTAAGACAACGAAGATCCGATGGCGTACTGAAGAAATGAGCGCAATCAACATATAACGACACAGATCTAGAGAAAAGATACCTGGATTCCGTGCTCGAGACAGTAAAGCTCCCAGCAGGCATTTCCGACCTGAATACCAGCCTGACCAATGTGAATAGAGATGCACTCCCTCATTTTCTACAGTTAAATCGAGAACAGATGCAGATTTGAAACGATCAAGGAAAGAATAAGTGATCTAACGATAGTATCGAAGGCGTTTATGAAGACGCCTCCTATGAAACACTCTGAACAATTCTGAAGGAGTTGGTGCTTTAGGGGCTATTTATAGTCAGAGAAGTTAGTGAGAGATACGGTGATTCTTAACCATGGGTTGGTTTAGAGAGTAAAATGGATAGAGCCGTTAAAGCCAGACAGTGATGAGATGGCGGGTTAACCTGACCACGGTTAAATCTTATAAAATCATGTTTTTAAATTTTGAACTTCTTGCCGCCCGAGGGGCCAATTAGGCGCAAGATAGTTAAGGAGTTGGACTGTGCTGTGCGAATGAGGTTTTCCCTGCAACGTACTGTTCTAATTTTGAGGATACGTGTAAATGGTCATAATAATTCCGTTACAGTATGGTTTAGAATTAGAGCACATGAGTACCTCGGGTGTGGAATTTGTTTCATGAGTTAAATTCAATTCATACCCTTAAAATTTTATAAGTTGATAATTAATACCCCTAAAGTATAGATTTAATATCAAATCCCTTAATGTTTAGGAATTAATGATTTGCACCCCTAGATTCTGTCTACTCGTCTCTGTGTTTCTCTCATTCTTGATTCTCTCTATGCTGCTTCTCTCCCTCACTCTCTATTTTTTTCTCTTTTGTTTTTCTCTTTGTATTGTAACTCTCTGCTTTTCTCTTTTTATTGTAACTCTCTGCTTTTCTCTCTCACTTTCTGTTTCTCTCTCTTGGAGTTTGAAGAAAGAAATACAGGGGAGAACAAGAAGCCCAATGACCCGTTCTTTTGGTTGATGCAATATCTATGACGCAATAAATATGAACAGGGATCTGTGAAAATTTGAGAAAATGTTCAATCGAGAGCACGATAGTGAAAACATTGATAAATTGGCAAAAAATAAAAAAGATAAAACAATTGTTGAATACAAAAGACAACAACTGCATAAATGGATTACTTACAATTGTTAAATACAAAAGAAATAAAAACAATATATTATTCATAACTAATTCAATTGAGAAATGGTGAGAGACATTTTTTTTCTTATTCCTAGTGTTCGAAGAAGAGGTACTCTAACTGGGAATACCAAAAAGAATTACCCTATTGGATTCTGAATCTAATGTTAGATTTATATCTAAATAATTATGTATTGTAAACTGTCAAATAAAGTTAAACTTAATTAAAAATGATCAAATAAAGTTTTAGAATTTTTGGGTTTTAATGTATCTGATAGGATGTAGACATTTTGATGTATAGAGATTTTAGGGTTATTTTTTATTTTTATGATGTGTTAAAATAGAAATATCAAAAGGTATGTTATCTATAAGTGGTTATAGTCTTCACACACAATCAAGAAAATTATTTTATTCTCTTTAATATTTCATCACTAGAGAGAAAACTGAGAGACTTAATTGAAGAGAACTCTCCGATAGAGAATTATATTGATCTACAAGGTCAATCGTTTGGCTCTAAATAGCGATTTATCGTCATGAATTAAGGTACGCTTCCGCTCTATTATTGATTTGATTCTTTGTGTGTTGAACATGAGATCTTCAGGTCATATATGATATGTTTATACCGGTCAGTTTTTTTAATCTACCACGTAATATCAGAGCAACTCATCTTGAATCATTGAGAACCAAGTTTTAAGATTAAATCCATGATTATTCGTGTTCATATGATTCTATTTTTCAGTATTCTTGAATTTAATAATTGTTTAATATAATTATTAGATTTAAGAACGTTGTTTTGGTATATTTTTTAGTGTTAATTTTTTTTAGGATTCGGACCGCCGGTCAATGTTATTGGTGACCGAAAGAGAAAAGCAACCAGCGCGATCGCCACGCCGGCAAGGGAACTGCGACCAGCTCTGGTCGCGGTGGTTGAGAAAAGCCACGACCATCTGGTTGCGGTGGCTTGGGAGGCCGCGACCAGATCTGGTCGTGGTGAAGGAAGTCGCGACCAGATCTGGCAATGACACTCCGACAGAGAGCCGCGACCAGATGTGGTCGCGGTAGTGGGACGAAGGGCCGCGACTAGATCTGGTCGCGTGCGGATATGGGAGACTGGCAGACATGACTATCGGTATTTTCATGTGTAAGAGAAACCTAGGGTTTGGCATGTTCACGGGTCGGGTTAACCCGTGAATAGAATGCATTTTTTTACAAAAATAATCTATATGGGTCGTAGGTCATTGGCCCACAACATTCGGAGATGTTGTGGGCTAGCCCAGAGCATAAAGAAACCAGAGCCCCTCTTCTTTTCTTCTATTAAAAAAATTATTTATTATTTTAATTAAATTTTAATTTAAAGATTTCTAAATAATTATTTTGATTATTTTTGGATTTTTTGTTATAATAATTTCAAAATAATTTTAAGGATTATCAAATAAATTGTTTCTATTTTGGGTTAACATAATTTCAAAACAATTTTTCTAAGGATCGTAAAATTAATTGTTTATCAATTAATTTAAGGTTTAAATTCGGTACAATTTTTAATTCAAATTTTAGCATGTTATATATTTTAAGATGAATTAGTTGAAGTAACATGTCACCAAAGTGACCTCTCTTGTGGCAATATAATTTATCTTGAAATATAAAATATTATGTGTGCGTGTAACTTATGTGAATATTTATCGACCTAAAGAAATGTGATTATTTGACATAATTACATGTGCTTCTATAGTAATAAATACGTGATGATTATTCAGTTTTACACGTGAACAATAAATCGGCCCGAATGAAAGTTTTATGTTTGACATGTTATTTATCATCAGTCTTTGATTACTACACCAAGACATCACTTACAAGTTAATATTTTTTGCCAAAGTAATAATATTAATGGAGTGTTTGGTGTCTTAAAATGGGTTATTTTTTACTATTGTTTGGATTTATTATTGTTTTAGGATTGATGTTAGCTTATTTTGTTTCTTGTTCTCTGTTCAGCTATTAATTCTGCTAGTATTACGGTCAACATCAATTCAACTTTCAGTTCTAAATGGCTCAAACTTCAAGTCCTGAAAAGATAATTTCTTGATAATTCTTGGAGTCATGGATCTCGATTTTGCATTAAAGACTGATTCTCCTGCACCTCTTACGGATAAGATACCTCTGATGACAAGAAGGAGATGGAAATGTGGGAGAGATCAAATTACATGTGTATGCTGATCATGAAGAGTACCATTCCATAAGCATTCAAGGGCACTATATCTGAAAAGATAAGTGCAGCAAAGAATTTTCTTGCAAATATTGAAAAAAGGTTTGTCAAGAATTAAAATACAGAAATTGGTATGCTCTTGTTAGACCTAATTTCAATGAGGTATAAAGGTAAATGTAATATCAGGAAGTACATTATGAAAATGTATCACATTGTTTCAAGGTTGAAAGCACTAAAGCTTGAACTCTCTGAGGACTTACTTGTATCTGATTTGGATATCCCTTCTGGCACAGTTTAGCCAGTTTAAGATGAGCTATAATTGTCAGAAGAAGACTTGGTCTCTGAATTAGGTAATATCACACTGTGTTCTGGAAGAGAAAAGAGTGAAACATGATAAGACATAGAGTGATTACCTAACCTCTACCCCTAAGGATAAAGCCAATAGAAAGAAAAGGAAGACGGATAAGGGAGCTGCGCATACAGCACCGCATAAGAAACAACAAAAGAAACCAATAAACTTGGAAGGTAATGGTTGTTTCTTCTGTTGAGCTAAAGGGTATATTATGAAGCAATACACCAACTATCACGCTTGGAGTGCTAAAAAAAGTATGCTTCTTAATTTGGTTTGTTTTAAGATTAATTTAAGTTTGGTTCCTAGACACACATGGTGGATAGATTTCGGTGCAACAACTCACATCAGTGTGTATATGCAGGGTTGTCTGAATTGCCGAAAGCTAAAAGATGCTGAAAGATTCATCTATGTAGACGATGGCAAGATGGTTGAGGTTGAAGCAATAGAAAAATTTAAATTATTATTAAAAACTGGATATCATTTGGATCTTAATGGAACTTTTATTGCGTCGTCTTTTAGACGGAATTTGATTTTTGTTTCGGTTTTAGACAAAGCTAGCTATGTTTGTTCTTTTGGAGATGAAAATTAGGTTTGTTTCATGATTCAATTTCAGTTGGTTTCAATTTTTTTATCAGGATATGATCATCTTTATTTACTTGATACAATTGCTTCATTTAAAAAATCTATGCAAATAAGTATACGAGGTACTAAAAGAAAATTAGGCAGCGAGAATTTAGCTATATTATGGCACAAGAGATTATGTCATATCTCTAGACGAAGAATAGAGAGACTTTTGTCAGACGAAATTCTCGGTCCCTTAGATTTCACAGGTTTTGACATTTGCGTTAATTGCATAAAAGGTAAACATACAGATATTTGTGGATCATTCCCTTCGGTTGCTTGGAATGGTAAACAATACTTTATAACGTTCATGATGATTATTCTAGATATATCTTATTAATGAAAAGTCACAGTCATTGTGTGTGTTCAAAAATTTTGAGATTGAAGTTGGGAATCAACTCAACAAAATGATTAAAAACGTTAGATATGGCCGCGGTGGTGAATACTATGATAGATATGACGGTTCAGGTGAACAACGTCCATGACCATTTACTAAATTCCAAGAGGAATGCTGTATTGTCCCATAGTACACTATGTTTGGTTCGCCCACTATTTGATCAACCTATTCACCTCCTCTAGGTTGTTTAGAGTCTCTTAATGGATTTTTTTCAAATATAATAGAATTAATTGTACATACTTAAACAGCTAGTCTTAACCCATTAGAATGCCAGTAGATTAAGGACGTGTAGCCCATGCAGATAATGGAAGGACGAATTGGGGATGCATCTAGGCAAAAATTCCTCAATAACATCATATATGGTTGAGAGTTTAAGACATACCAGTCACGTGGTAGAAGAGATCTCCAAAAATTTCATTCTGTGCCAAAGACACCTTCATAAGATCCGACCCTCTGACTATTTTTCCTCATCAGGTAGTCCTACTCCTACCAGCTTCTACCACGAATAGAGGAGCCACACTAATAAAATAAACTGCTCTCTCTCTTATAAAAAAATGCATCTTTACATATTTAGATGCATGTTTCTTAAATACTCCACCCTCGAATAAACAAAACATTTTCAATATGACTCAATATTGCATGTCCCTCATTAGTCATCATACTCAGCTTATTTAAGTTCCGTTTTACTCCACTTAAATTTTTAAGTTGTAACTTATTTAATTTTAATTTTAATCTATAAGTTAAAACATGTTTGACTTAGTTAATTATAATTAAATTATTTTAATTGAAATTACTTAAGTATTCATCTTAATGATATAGCTTGCATTTAGCTCATTTATTTAGTATCTATTTTTTTTACAAATCGTTAATCTAAATGATTTTTTTACAAATCATTCTGACCCGTCCGTTCCCCGACTCGTGTCACCACTCGACCCTGTCTCCCCGATCTGACCTCATCTCTCTGACTCGACCCCAGCTCCCTAACCTAAGGGTCAGGTCAGGGTCGGGGTCGCAGTCGATGTCATGGTCAGGGTTGGAGTCGGAGTTGGGGTCGGGTCAGGGTAAGAGTCAGGGTTGGAGTCGGAGTTGGGGTTGGGTCAGGGTAAGAGTCAGGGTCGGGGTTGGGGAGTCATGTCCCCAACCTGACTCCCTGACCTATCCTGACCTGTGTGCCACTCGAACCCGGCTCCCCAACTGGCCTAACTCGACTCCCCGAGTTTGTGTCCCCGACATGACCCGAACTCTTGACCTAGTGCCATTGGCCAGATCCGACCTGACCCGAACCCGGCTCCAAACCTGGCCGGCTCCCTGACATGTGACATCGACCCGTCCTGACTTGACTCCCCAACCCTGGCTCCCCGATCAATGTCTCCGGCCTGACTCCCCGACCTTTGTTCCCAATCCATGACCGGTCTTGACCATTGTCCCACCCGAACCCATGTCCCCGACCCGAACCTATGTCCCTGACCCGTTACCTTGACTCGAACTCTTGACCTCAGGAAAAGTATCGTCGAAAGAATCAATGATTGCATCAGCAGCATCATTCCAGTTCAAAGCAGCACATCTTCCTTCTCATTTTATAATTCTGTCTTAAAGAATAAATGTATGTTTGTGTAGTTAGCTTAAAACTTATTAGCTTAAATAAGTTGCTAGCTTATTTCAATAAACTGTGACAAACGCTTTCTTAAAAATAAATTATTTATTTATTCAAATTATAAATGATAAGCTGCATCTTATAAGCTGAGTTAAACGGAGCCTTAGTCTTCTTTTCCTTTGTTATGCTCTCTATGATCAATAGTTCTATCAATATCACCCTACTAAAATCTCATAGTCCTCCGAAATATACAATTTAGTAGATAATCTTGAAATTTCTTTTCTGTTAAAATATCAAAACTAAATTTCAGCTGATAAATTACTTTTTCCCTTTAGAATGAGGCTCCTTGTGATTTTCCCTTAGTTTTTCAAGTGCATTCCTCCACTCACATAATTCCTTCACATACCTCTGGCTATAGTAACTATAGCAATAGGAAAACATACGCATTCGTTAGTAGCATCTTTAACAATTGACTTCACTTTTTCTGTGAGAGATACATCATTCCCCAAATAATCCATAAATAAGTCCCATGCCTCCTCTTGAAAGTAGATTCATTCGATAGCTCTACAACTCATAAAGAGGCATACCTCTAATGACCGAGTTGTTTTGAAACTAGTTTGCATCCATTGAAAGTAGTAGGTTATGAAATTCATCTCTTCAAGAAGAAATTCTTTACAGATGTCATCAAGAATAAGCACATACCACTCTTAATATCGCAAGGCTGCGAATAAGTTTGTCGACCGTGTAGTCATATCCTGACATTTCGAGAGATTTACAGATAAAAAATCTCCTTCACACGAAGCGAAAATCCAATGAATTAGCAAAAGGGTCGAAAAAAGCAATGAAAATCCAATGAAGCAATAATCTCAATCGCATCCCCACAATCAACGGCCAATAGCAAAAGTCAATCTAATATATTGTGAAAATGACAAAAATAGCACCGTCAGACCTGCCCATTGCCAGTACAAATAGGTAATCCCCTATTGAATAAATAAAATCAAGAAAGGCCATTATAGTTTTTGTATAGTGCAATTGACTTAAGGCACTTCTAGTTTAAGTATGAAGTATACATATGTATGTATGTGTGTATATGTGTATATGTATGTCTGTATGTGTATATGTGTATATGTGTATATGTATGTATGTGTGTATATGTGTATATGTGTATATGTATGTATGTATATGTGTATATGTAAGTATGTATGTATGTTTATGTGTATATGTATGTATTTATATGTATGTATGTATATGTGTGTGTGAAATGATCTAAAGAAAGTTCAGAATTTTGAAAGAGAAGAAGAGGTTACCTTAGCGATGTTCCCACTCTCTTCAAATAAAAAAAAAACTGAGTATTATCAGACTAGGGAAAGCAGTGAAAAAAATAAGCAAACAAATATTGAAGACTTACAATTTGATATACCTTATGGTTATGAGTGGGTTTATATACGTATTTTTATATATTGAAATAACAATATTTAATTTAGTTTATAATTATGTAATATATGTTTTTTAAGAAACATTTATATATATTTTGAAGTATATTCATGTACATTTAGAATCATTTTAAACACACTATAACATTGTTTCTTGTAGAAGTACTTCCACATACCAAAATATCTTTCAAACAACAATTTTTATCAAGTATATATGATTTAAATATAACTTATAATACATTAAAGTATTTTTAGATGAAACACTCCTAAACTGATCACCCTATCATTTTCACAATGCATTTGTAATGCACTAAATATAATTTTTGGATAAGAAGAAAATCACTGAATAGATGATCCCTATAGAAAAGTATTTTGTTTCTACCATGGTAAAACAATACGTTGATGTATATAGTAAACTAAGGACATCGTTTCATAGCTTACTCTGCCTTATTCGAATTGAAAATTGAAGATTTTGTTACGATTAGATATAGAGCTTTCCACCTTTATTGAGGCAACATGCTTACAATGAATAGAGTAGAGTTGGCTTGGATCAACTTTCTGATTTCATGAGCAACCTACTATATTTTTCAATACCATAAACTAAGATTTAAGAGTACTTTTAGTAATAAATAAACTCCTAACTATTAAACTCATTGGTTTAACAATGATATTAAGATTTTAGAAGTCAAGTATATATGTACATCCCAAAGAACAAATCCTCACAGTTCAAATATACTTTAACCCAAAAGGAAAAAAGAGTTCAACTTAAACAGGGCATTCTCCTGAGAATTTTCTTGAATGAGGACATATAATTGAGCACGTTATGAGATTCTACATCAATTGTGGAAGGGGTTAGTAGTGAGTTTAGTAAGTGTGAACAAAAATCCTTCCTTATAAGCTAGCTTTTGGAATCGAGAAATGTCAATTTACCACCCAATAAAATAGTGAGCATAGAGACTCTTACTCACAGAAGAACTCACAAAGAAGAAGAAACAAAGGTTAAGAAAGCAACGAGAGAGAGAGCACAAGAGGAAATGTACTGTAGAAATGATGAACCTTTTGGATTCTGATCTTTAAAGAAAGATGATGAGCCTCTTGTTTCTGATTTCTGATTGAATAATGCTGATTGTTTACAATGAGTAAGGATGTATATATACATATAACTCTAACGGTTGCCTATGATCTCCAACGGATGCCTACTAATGTCTGTAATCATTTTTTACTAGAAATGGTTAGACACCCACTGTGTTTGGTGAAAGTCTCTATTCTGCTTCCCTCTTTTGCCTATGATGAAGATTTCCTTCTGAGGCTGTAACTTCTGCTTCTCTTTCTTCAACACTCCCCCTCAAGTTGGGTTCGTATAGGTTGATCGAGCCCAACTTGTTAAGTATTCTTTGGAGGTTATTTTTGTCAACGACTTTGGTGAATATGTCGGCCAGGTGGTCTTCACTACGTACAAAAGGAATGGTGATTTCTCCCAACTGTACATTCTCTCTTATGAAGTGACAGTCCACTTCAATGTGTTTGGTTCTCTCGTGGAAAATGGGGTTCATTGCAATATGACGTGCTGCTTGGTTGTCACAGTACATCTCTATCGGTTTTTTATCTCAACCTTCATGTTTTGAAGGAGATGTCTAATCCATGTGAGTTCACTAGTAGTGGAGGCCATGGCTCTATATTCTGCCTCTGTACTTGACCTTGTTACAACAGTTTGTTTCTTGCTCTTCCAGGTTACTAGATTTCCACCTACAAAGACACAGAAGCCAGTTGTAGATTTTCTATCATAACTATCTGGCCAGTCTGCATCATTGTATCCAACTACGGAGTTTTCCCCAGTTCTCTTCATCCATATCCCTTGACCGAGTGTTCCTTTAAGGTATCTGAGTATCCTTTCTGCGGCTGCCTGGTGATTTGTACAAGGTGCGTGCATGAATTGACTGATAACGCTAACCGCAAAAGTGATATCTGGTCTTGTAACTGTTAGATAAATTAGTTTTCCTACTAGTCTATGATATTGGCCTATATCAATTATTGGTTTTCTATCATTAAGTCCTATTTTCATGTTGGTTTCCATTGGTGTGCTAGCAGGTTTTGCCCCTATCATGCCTGTTTCTTTTAACAAGTCTAAGATATATTTTCTTTGAGATAGAAACAATCCCTTTTTCGAGTGAGCTATTTCTATCCCTAGGAAGTACTTCAGTTTACTCCATATTTCATCGTGGTTATTTCCGGTGATGATAATGTCATCTACGTAGACTAAAACGATGGTGGTGGAGTTGTTCGTGTGTTTGACGAACATAGATGAGTCAGCAGAGCTTTTGACAAAGTTAATTTTTAAAAGAGACAAGTTTAATTATCCATACCATGCCCTTGGTGATTATTTCAGGCCGTAGATAGCCTTCTTTAATCTACATACCATGGACGGGTGCGTTGCTTTCTCGTGTCATGGAGGAATGGACATATATACTTCTTCTTCCAGATTTCCTTGGAGGAATGCGTTTTTTACATCCATTTGATATAGTTCCCAGCTAAGGTTGGTGGCAACGGATAGTAATACTCGGATCATGTTCATTTTTGCTACTGGAGTGAACGTTTTCTGGTAATCTACTCCATATGTCTGAGTAAAGCCATTGGTGACTAGTTGGGCGTGCCGTTGCTGTTGTATTTGGTCTTGTAGACCCATTTACATCCTACAAGTTTTTTTCCGTTGGGTAGTGGGATTATATCCCAAGTGTCATTCTTTTCCAAGGCTAGAAGTTCTTCATTCATTGCCTTTCTCCATTTGGGGTCGAGTTGGGCTTCTTGATAGGTCTTTGGCTCAACTGTTTCATCAATTTTGCCCAAGTATGCCCTGTGGATGTTAGAGATTTTATCATAAGATAGAAAATTTTGGATAGGGTATAGAACCTGATGGGACACGTAGTCTTTTACTCTTGCTGGGGGTTGAGTTTGCCTTGTTGACCTTCTTACGATTACTGCTTCATCAGTGATAACTGCCTCATCAGTTGCTCCCCCTAAGGTAGTTGTCTCAGGCGCGGTTGATGCAGTATCCTGTTCCTGTCTTATGATATCAGAGGAAATAATACTGTTAGGTAGCGGAAACGTTTGGTGGTGGTTATGGTTGTCGGGGTCCTTTGGGTAATAGGATTCTAGTTCTAAAAATTGTACATCGCGTGAGATGTAGAGTTTATGGTTTATTGGGTCGTAGCACTTATACCCTTTTTTCTCAGTGGAATACCCCAAAAATAGGGTTTTAACTGAGGTTTTGTCCAATTTATCAAGTATTGAAATGTGTACGAAGCATGTACATCTGAATACTCGTATATGATCTAGGTTAATTTTCCTACCCTTGAGAATTTCTAGAGGGCTTTCATATGTAATTTTACACTGGATAACCGATTGATGAGGTAGGTTGCTGTGAGTATAGCATCAGACCAATATCTTTTGGGTACGTTGTTTTGGAGGAGGAGAGACCTAGTCATTTCAAGAAAGTGTCGATTTTTACGATCTGAGGCACCATTTTGTTGTGGGTTGTGGATACAGGTGGTTTGATGTCCTATACCCTTTTGTTTAAAAAACTCACAAAGGTGTTGTTAGTATACTCGGTTCCATTGTCAGACCTAAAGATTTTTATGGTTGTTTCAAATTGAGTTTCAACTAAATTGTTGAACTCTTGAAAACGACTGAAGACTTCATTTTTTGATTTCAAAAGATATAACCATGTGGTGCGAGAGAAATCATCAATAAATGTAACAAAATATTTGAATTTATTATATGAATCAACTGGGGCGGGTCCCCAAACATCAGAATGAATTAATTCAAAACATCATTTTGTCGTACTACTAGATAGTGAAAAGGGTAACCTGGTTTGTTTTGAGAGTTTGCAGACTGAGCAACTGCTAGAGTCTGAATTACAACCGAGTAATTTGTTTAGGATTTTGTCGGAGGGATGACCGAATCTCCAATGTAATATTTTGTCTTTTTGTACTGTACTAGAGATGGAAAGGCATGTTTTTTTGGTATCTTCTAAGTAGTATAGACCGTTTCTAAATTTCCCTTCACCAATCTTCCTCCCGGTGACTCGATCCTGAAAAATTACTTTGACAGGTGAAAAAGTAACATTGCAGTTTAAGTCTTTAGTTATTTTACTGACGGATAGGAGATTAGAGTTAAAATTGGGTAGACAAAGTACGTTGTTAATGGTTTTTGTGAAGAGTGTGGTGGACCCTATGCCAAAAATTGGAACTTTATTTCCATTGGCTACCGTCACGTGTTGTGGTTTTTCTAATTTAGTGAGACTGTGTAGATTTTTTGTGTTATGAGTCATGTGGTCAGAGGCACCAGATTCTATTATCCAGTGTTATAAGTTATGACAAAAATTTGCAGATTCAGAAAAATAATTGACAGTATTGCAAATGGATGAACCTGCGGTGTCGCGCAAAAATTCTCCGAATTGTTTGAGCAGTGTAGCTATCTGTGCGTTGTTGTCTGTGTGCAAATCTGCTCTAACGTATCCAGATCTGTCCATTTCCTCCATTCGATCGGGTCGGTACCCATTACCCGAACCGGGTCCGTCTGTCATGTGGGCTCTACGATCTCGGTCGGGTCGTGACCCGTAACCCGCTCCGCTAAAGCCCTCGGTATAAAAGGGAAATGTCTTCGCGGAGCCCCCTCGCTCATCACTCTTCACACAGCTCCCTCGCTCGTCATTCCCGCGCTTCTTCTGAAATTTTCTCTGGTTCTGCCAGAGATGAGGGTGCAGGTTCCAGGACCTGTCGTGGGTGTGCCCTTTCTTTCGGTAGTGGCTGCACTTCACCGGCTCACCTGGCTGTCTGCGGTGCCTTCCCCCTTCCCTAGGGTTAAGGTTTCAGAGGGAGCTGTGGGTTGCCATGGCTAGTGCCTCTGCCTTGTCATCTCTGGTACTCATCACTTGTCGCCTGGTTTCTTCTCTTTGAACCATGGCTGAGACCGTGGCAAAAGTTGGCTTCTCTGTCGATATCAAGATCTGAGCCCGGAATGCTTCGTAGCTTGAGTTGAGAGCCGTCAAGAAATGGAACACCATATCCTGCTCAGCTCATTCTTGGAGTTCCTTCAGGTCAGTGGTCATCGGTCTTAGGGTTTCAAGTTCTTTGAATTTAGATTTTAAAAACTCGGTTAACTCCGGTACTGATCCGTCCCCCTGTTTTGCTTGGGAGATCTCTCGTTTAAGTTCAAAGACTTGCGTGAAATTATTTTGTTCACAATAATTGCTTCGGATTTCTTCCCAGAGTTCCTGTCCTATTTCACAAAAACAAAAGATTTCACTGAGTTTTGGGTCTATTGAATTAGTTATCCAGGTTATCACATGGCTGTCTATGATGTCCCATTCTTCTGAGTTTCAGTCTGGTTTTGGCTTACTGCCGTCCACGAAACCCAGTCCGCCTCTTCCTTTCATGCTCACCCGAGCCGCCCTGCCCCACGGTATGTAGTTGTGGCCAGTGAGCAGGATGGAGGTCAGTCTGGGATTGGTGTCATGGTGGTGAAGCTGGTCGGAGGTTGATGGTTATGCCATACTATTGTATGTGTTGATTCTCAGAATCACTGCTCTGATACCATGTAGAAATGATGAACCTTTTGGGTTCTGATATTTAAAGAAAGATGATGAGCCTCTTGGTTCTGATTTCTTATTGAATAATGCTTATTGTTTACAATGAGTAAGGATGTATGTATACATATAACTCTAACGGTTGCCTATGATCTCTTATGATCTCCAACGGATGCCTACTGATGCCTGTAATCATTTTTTACTAGAAATGGTTAGACACCCACTGTGTTTGGTGAAAGTCTCTGTTCTGCTTCCCTCTTTTTCCTATGATGAAGATTTCCTTCTGAGGCTGTAACTTCTGCTTCTCTTTCTTCAACATGTACCGTGTGATACTCATTAATGAAACTTAGCAAGTTTACAACCATAAATAGTAGAGTTAGCTGCTAATAATGAGAAAACTACCCTTCTAGTTTAGGCAAGGTGGTTTCTCTTTCAATCTCTGGGAATACTAAAGTGAAAGCACGTGATATTAGTTGCTCAATAAAATATAAAGCATCCTTCAAACTTAAAAGAAGCCAGCTGAAAGAAACAACTGATAAATATCCATTCCCAAATTGTATATTTTAGCAGAAAGCATTAATCAAATAACACAATGGAAGCAATAAAATTATCCAACAACAGCATTTAATTTATAAACCAAATAAAGGAGCGGTAGACAAGTCTGAATCTAAATGATATACACAACTAGTTTCTGAGAAGTATTTCCATGCAGCCATCTGCTTTTAATTTGTATCTTCCATCTGAGAAAGCGTTAAAATCCTAAAGAAAGGAAAATAGAGGGACTCATAAATCAAAGATAGCAATTAAAGCAAGTGACTAAGACTAACAACATATATATGGATTCAAAATATGTCTGAATTATAACACATTCCTTTACTGAACGTAATGATTTTTTTAAGAATAGAACAGATGGAAAATATCAATTGGAAGGAGATAGACAGAAGTTTAGGGAAGAAAGAGATATTAGACATATATCAATGATGCAAAAGTGAAACAATAAATAAATATATGAGCAAACGATGGATGGGTATGAGATTTACCGTCTTGAAGTGATTTCTTCAGGCACTCTGACAAAAGGGTTGAAGGACGCAAGGACGCTTTTAGCATTGGGTTGGTCCCATTCCAAGGATTCCCATGTTTCTCTCTTAGTTGAGATTTGTTGAAGAGAGCAGGTAGGAGATAGTTGACCTTGGTTGTCTATTGGTAAATATAGAGGTATTTTTTTTAGCATCGGGCATGAATGTAAGCAAACATATTGTAGAGAATCACAAACCATCACTGAATTACTTGGACAAATGCCTTTTAAATTGGGCAGAGAAGTCAATGAGAGATGATGTAATTTGGGGAGAGTGAACTTTAAGAGACCCTCATGCAGTGCATCTCTATCATCATCTTTACCTGATGAAGGTGCTGATATTATTTCTACCATTTCTTCACACATTTGGACTTCAATGCTTTCTAGGCTTTGAAGGTAGGATAGCATCTCAAACGTCAATATAACTTCCATTTTGGGACATTCTCTGATACTAAGTTTACGAAGACGGCAAAATACTCCATGTGTAAGTGGAACTATGTCACACCCAAACAGAGATCTTAAATTCTTCGCTCCATCAATATGTAGTATTTCGAGGCTTTGGAGAGGACGTTTGAGAGAGGTAGAAGATATCAAATGTCTCATGTCATAGCAAGAAGATATACAAAGCATCCTCAAATTAGTAACCTTATTCAGCGATTGAACATCACATAAGCTAATGATATCATTGCAACCTACCAAATTCAGTTGTTAAACGTCTTCCGGAAGCATGAGGAATTTTCCTCTACTACTAGGTAACTTCTATGGACCTCGTATTTTTGTACAAGCTACACATTTGTCATAATTTGATCTCTTCATGTAAACGGGATAATATGATCCAGTTGAAAATATGTAATGGGTGAGTCTTGGTCCCTTTTGCTTCATGTGTCTTACGTATGCACTCATACTATTAATGTCCACAAATACTCCCTTGAACCTTTCCAAGAATTTTAAACTCCTCAACTCCTCCCCCCTCACTTTTACCTTTGTAAAGATCCGAATCATTAATATCAGTACTTGAAGATAGTGGAGTCTGGGTATAATTCCATCAACAATCTTCTTTAGACCATCTGTTGAAAGATTGAGATATCTCAAGTTAATCAACCTTTCTAAACCTTCTGGTACTTCAACTATTTTTGTTTTATCAAGGTCAAGATTTCTTAAATTCTTCATTCTTTTCAATGAGGACACATACTCTAATCGATGACAAACCTTGAGCCATAACGCAACTAGGTTTACTAAATCATATATTGCATTTTGTTGTCAGCTGTTGACAGCAATATCTTGTTTGTTATGATGTTTTAGTTTTTTAGGAGTTAGTTTATGGATTTATTTTTCTGTTTATTCTTTCCATATTTGCAGCAATTATTTTTCCAGATTTGTTTTCCTGATTTCTAGTTATCTTTCCAGATTCTTAGGTCTATTTTTTAGGCAGTAAAACCTGCATATATTAGGGTTAATCGTACTCAATAATATTTATCAGAGAATTTTATTTTTCTTTTCTATTTCATGCTATCAAAGCAGTCTTTCTCTGATTTTTTTTCCTATAATGGCTGAATTGGCCATGACCAGCGGGGCAACTCAAGATGGTTCATCGAAATCATCTAGAAAAGTGCCATCGTCTATTGCTTCGGGTAAAAAAAGTTCCAATGATTCTCATTCTCTTCAAATAACTCAGCACAAACTCAATGGCGAAAATTTTCTAGAATGATCGTAATCGGTTGTGCTGGTGATTCGAGGTAAATGCAGACTTGGTTACCTGACAAGTACAACAAAGGCTCAAATGGAAGGAGAAGCAGGCTATGCGACTTGGGAAGCAGAAAATTCTATGGTTAGTTAATTCCATGGAACCTAAGATCGGTCGAACCTATTTATTCTACCAAACAACGAAAGAGATATGAGATATGGTCCAGGAAATGTACTCAAATTTGGAAAACTCAACCCAGTTCTCTGAGATCAAAATTTTCCCTAAGAAACACAAAACAAGGTAACATTTCAGTAACATAATATTTTAATATGCTGACAGAATTGTAGCAGGAGATGGATATGTTTTATGATATAGATTGGCATTGTGCGGAGGACATTGTGAAATATAAGCAGATGCTTGAAAAAGAAAGGGTATTTGACTTTCTTCACGGATTAAACAAAGAGTTAGATGAAGTTTGAGGTTGGGTACTTGGAACTAAATCTTTTCCAAACATTAGAGAGACCTTTGCAAAAGTGAGAAGGGAAGAAATTCAAAAATGGGTCATGCTGGGAGGAGCTAAAGAATCTGTCTCAGATAATTTATCCTAAAATTTTGCTCTTGTCTCTAGAAAGTATGACTGTACTGGTTATGGAGAACGTGGAAATCAAAAAAATGGCCGAGCTTGGTGTGATCATTGTCAACGCCCGTATCATACTAAAGAGACATGCTGGAAGATACATGAAAAACCAGTAAATTGGAAGCCACGCAAATCAGGTGAACAAAGCAGAGCTTTTCAAGCTATTTCAGAGGAAGACGAACTAGGACGATCAATTTTTAGCAAGGGACAGCTTGAACAACTACAAGCCCTTCTCTCTTAATCCCAAGCATCTCAGTCAAGTATGCTAAATTCTGTCTCAAACTGCTTTATAGCGCATAAAGGTAATTATCTCTCTGCTCTAAGTGCAAAATCTGATGTTAATGGCCTTTGGATCATAGACACAAGGGCTTCTTATCATATGACTAGATGTCATAAGTGGTTTTCTATGTACACTCCATGCCCTGAAAATTTGAAAATTCATATAGCTGATGGATCTCTATCATCTGTTTTTGGAAAATGTACTATTAAAGTTTCTAATATGACATTAAAGTTTGTACTTCAAGTTCCAAATTTAACATGTAATCTAGTGTCTATTAGCAAATTGACAAAATATTTGAATTTTGTGGCTAAGTCCTATCCTTCATATTGTGAGTTTCAGGATTTGCTTTCGTGGAGGACGATTGGCAATGCTAAGGAGCATGAAGGTCTGTACTACCTTGAAGACGATCAGCAAGTGAATAAACATGAAGCTCCTTTGGCTTTAAGTAGTGAATCTCTCCATGTCTCTAGTGAAATTATGTTATGGCATAATAGGCTAGGTCATCCTAGTTTTTCTTATTTAAAAACTTTGTTTCCTTCTATGTTTAAGAATAAATATGTTAATTCATTCCACTGTGAAATCTGCATGTTTGTCAAACACACTCGTGTCCCTTATCCAAGTCAGCCATACAAGTCATCTAAACCGTTTTCATTGATCCATAGTGATATTTGGGGTCCCTCAAAGGTTAATAATATTTTAGGAACCAGATGGTTCATAACCTTTATTGATTATCACTCACGGGCGTGTTGGGTTTACCTTTTAAAAGAAAAATTTGATGCTGCCTCAAATTTTTAACGATTCCATAAAATGGTACAAACCCAATTTCATGCACAAATACAAGTTTTTAGAACATATAATGGCTGTGAATATTTCAATTCAATTCTTGGAAACTATCTCAATGAAAATGGGATTTTCCATCAAAGTTCTTGTGTCAAAACCCTCAACAAATGGTATTGCGAAACGCAAAAATTACCATATGTTGGAAGTTACTCGTGTTATCATGTTCACTACTCATGTTCCTAAACATTTTAGGGTGATGCTATTCTAACTGCATCTTACTTGATAAATAGACTTCCGTCTAGAGTTCTTCAATTCAAAACACCTTACTTAAGTCTTATCCACAAACTCGGTTGATCACTTCCTTGCCTCTCAAAAACCTTTGGGTGCACTTCATTTGTCCACAATATCAGCCATAATCAAGGGAAATTAGATCCTAGAGCCATAAAGTGCATCTTTGTAGGGTATTCTCCAAATCAGAAGGGGTATAAGTGTTACTGTCCAGCCACTAAAAAATGTTTGTTTCCTTAGACGTCTTTTTTTTAAGACCAACCTTTCTATCCAAATCCCAATCTTTAGGGGGAGACATTAGAGGAAGATAGGATTTGGGATTTCTCTATTCCTCTTCCAGTTGTTTCCACCCTACAAGAGCCACCACCAAACACAAATCCTCCTATTATGTCACCAACATAAATTGATTTAGAAACAGAGGGAGATTCACAAAGGCCTAGTCAACAACAAACATAACTTCATGTTTATTCCCAAGAAACAAACAATCTCAAGAAGTACAGCCCTTCACCCACCATCCACGTTGCCAAGAGTCCAATCCACGGGTAAATACTCAATCTGAAATTGAAACAATTTATATTGTTGATACTTCAAGCCTGACATCAATAGACACTAAGCCTATAGACTTGAACATTCCAATAGCTCTCAGAAAAGGTGTACATAACATCCTTTGTCTAACTATTTATCTTACAGTCGATTGTCACTAGCATTTAGAGCTTTGACAGAAAAAATTGAAAAGAATGAAGTTTCAAAAAATATTCAAGAAGCTCTTGAAAGACTAGAATGGAAGGTTGTTGTACTTGAAGAAATTAAAATGAATGGAACTTGGGATGTTGTGGGGTTATCAAAAGGTAAGAGTTTTATAGGATGCAAATGGGTGTTTACCATAAAGTATAACTCAGATGGTGCATAGAAAGGTACAAGGCTCGACTGGTTGCAAAAGGGTTTACACAGTCTTTTGGGGTAGATTACACCAATATGTTTGCTCCAGTTGCAAAGTTAAATACTGTAAGGGTGTTACTATCTCTAGCAGTAAATCTTGACTGGCCTCTACATAAGATGGATGTCAAGAATGCTTTCCTTAATTGAGAGCTTGAAGAGGAAGTATATATGGATTTTCCCCTAGTTTTGAAGGAGAAAATGGCGATAGGAAAGTGTGTAAGTTGAAAAAATCCCTCTACGGCTTAAAGTGATCGCCAAGGACTTGGTTTGATCGTTTTGCAAAATCTGTGAAAAGACAAGGGTACAATCAAGGCCAAACGGATCATACTCTATTTCTCAAACACTCTCAAAATGGAAAAAAGACTATCTTGATAGTTTATGTAGATGACATCATATTAACCGGAGATGATACAGAAGAAATATAGTGGTTAAAGAAGGTCCTTAGAAGGGAATTCGAAATCAAAGACCTCGGATAACTCAGATATTTCTTAGGGATGGAAGTGGCAAGAAGCAAGAGAGGTATTCTGATTTTCCAAAGGAAGTACACATTAGACTTGTTAAAATAAACATGAATGCTTGGCTGCAAGCCAGCCGAAATGCCCATAGATCTGAGCATGAAGTGTGGAAGAGCAGATGATAGAATTCCAATGGACATGGGTGATATCAGCGATTGGTGGGCAGACTGATATATTTGTCTCACACGAGACCCGATATTGCATTTGCAGTTAGTGTAGTGAGACAATATGCACTCCCCATTTGAAGAACATCTTGAAGCAGTTTATCGAATCTTGAGGTATTTAAAAACTACACCTGGTAAAGGCTTGTTCTTTGAGAAAAATGAGATTAGAAATCTGGACGTTTTTACAGATGTCGATTGGCAGGTTCTGTTGAGGACAAAAGGTCCACGTCTGGTTATTTACAAAGGTTTGGGGAAACATAGTTAATTGGAGAAGGAAGAAACAATCTGTTGTGGCCCGAAGCAGCATAGAGGCAGAATTTAAAGCTCTTGCACAAGGGACTTGCGAACTAATATGGTTAAAGAGACTAATGGAAGAAGTAAAAGTGCCTAATAGGCATCTTATGAAGTTATATTGTGATAATAAAGCCGCAATAAACATTGCGCACAATCCAGTACATCATGATCGAACAAAAAACGTTGAAGTAGATAACATTTTATCAAGGAGAAGATAGAAGAGGGTGTAATTTGCATGACATATGTGCCTACAAAACAGCAAGTGGCAGATATGCTAACAAAATGGCTGCCTAAACCAAGCTTTGCAGTACTAGTAGACAAGCTAGGAATGACAAACATCTATTAGCCAACTTGAGGGGGAGTGTTGACAGCTGTTGACAGCAATATCTTGTTTGTTATGATGTTTCAATTTTTTAGGAGTTAATTTAGGGATTTATTTTTTTGTTTATTCTTTCCATATTTGCAGCAATTATTTTTCCAGATTTGTTTTCTTGATTTCTAGTTATCTTTCCAGATTCTTAGTTCTATTTTTTAGGCAGTAAAATCTATATCTATTAGGGTTAATCGTACTCAATAATATTTATCAGAGAATTTTATTTTTCTTCTCTATTTTCACATTTGGCAATTTTTGTATATCAGTGCCTGGTAAATTGAGGATTTTCAGCCCATACAAATGCTCAAAGAACGAACTAGGAACGATTTGTAAGCTATTATTCTGAAGCATCAAGGTTGAAAGTTTATGGCATGTCGGCATTGCACGTGGAGAGATATTTGAAATGTTGTTTCTCATCAAAGACACCTTCATAAGATCCTCTGACCATTTTTTCTCATAAGGTAATTCCTTTAATTGCAAACCAGCTTCCACCATGAACCGAGGAGCTACATTAGTAATTTGAAGAGCCATATCTCTTATCAAATCATGCATTTTGACATACTCAAAGGACTTTTCAAGCAACCATGTCCTTTCAATATTTTCTTTCACCAAATCATGGCGAAAAGACTTTTCAAGCAAACACGCATTTTCAAGACTATTCAAGATTACATGACCCTCATTAAACTGATTTTGCCTAGATTTATTTCCCTCTATCACCCCCTCCATTATCAATAAATCTATCAACTCCCCTCTCATTATACCAAAGTCTAATGGATATAATGCACAACATAGAAGACAGTCTTGAAGCTTCTTTGACTTCAAACGATCACAACTAAACTTCAAAAGCTCAATTACCTTACTTCCGGTATCATCGGGCTCCTTAGAGTACCCTCTCAAATTTTCAAGTGCATCCGCCCATTCATATATTTCTGTTATGCCATTCATACAGTAACAATTGCAAGAGGCAAACGGGCACATTCTCTAGCAACGTTTTCAACTATTGGCTTCAACTCTTCCGTGAGAAATACATTGTGTCCCAAATGGTCCATAAATAGGCTCCATGCCTCTTGTTCTGTAAGTAGTTCCAGTTGAATTTCTGTACAACCCATAAAGCGACATACATCTAATAATCTAGTAGTCAAAACTAGTTTGCATCCATTGAAATAGAAGGTTCTGGTATACTGATATCATGGAGATGGAATCCTTCCCACAAATCATCTAGTATTAGCACGTAACTCTTCTTTGCTAGCAAGGATGCACATAATTTTGCAGCTCTTGACGTTACATCTGCGTACATTGAGAGATCTAGGTCCAACTTGCATGAAATGTCATGTTGTAATCTAACAACATCAAATGCTTTTGACACAGTCACCCAAATTACGTCGTCATATATATCATTTGCTTCTCTCAAAAGACGATTATTATTATGTTTCACGACAGTTGTTTTTCCAATTCCTCCCATGCCATACACTCCAATTTTTCTAACACTCTCATTCATTAGGCAATTCCAAATTTTTTGCTTCGTCCTTTTTGTTGTAAACCCTCCAGCTAATTTTGCTGCTGGTAGAATGTCACCTTTAACCGGAGGAGGATAAGCATGAAGAGAGATTCCATCAGGAAGCTTACCTCGTTCTTTAAGCTTCTTTACTTCTTTCTTCAAATTCTTTACATGTTTCTCACATGATCAAGTGATAATGGATTGGACCCTTCCGCTACATTAGCAACTTCCCTCTGTTCTTTCCTCGTCGTCGATTCTTCATTTTTGTTAGCTTCCCTGGCGATTGGATCTTGAAATCTTGTTTTGAGAATTTGTACTTCCTCATGGCTGCTGCATTTGCTTAGCTCCTCAAGTACCTCAATTAATTGTTAATATCTTCCATTCCTATAAATAATTACTGCATCAGCTTCAATTACATAAACTTATAAGAATGTGAAAAATACATAAAAGAATACTACAGACTTTTGATATGTATATCTCTGTATATAGTTTGAGCTCAATTTGGTAGCATACTCTTGAATTATTCATAGAAATCTATTTTCAGACAAATCCAGTAGGTTTTGGAGAGGAAAACTAGAGCAAACAATTCAAAACGGAGTAGAATCACTTTCTATTGACATGAGGATGAAACGGAGAAGGAAAACAAGTATAGATCCAAGTAAAAGAAAATGCAGAATTTTGAAAGAGAAACCGGTTTACTTTGCCAGGTGAGTTGCTCCTAATCTTCTGGAAATATATGATCAGATTAGCCATAGAACGAAAAGAAAACCAGCATCAGACTTGCAATTTGCTTTTCCATTTTCGTCGAGTTGATGGGTCTATATGAACATTCCTTATTTTTTTAATTCAAAATAAGTTTACAGATAATTGAGTGAGAGCATCTTGGGAAAAAGCCGTAGGTTTATGAATTGAGTGAGTGGGACTTGCCAAGTAATATTTTTTATTCAAAGTAGATTATTGTGATTGCCACACCACCAATAATATTGATTTTTTAGGTATATTTTGTAAACCAGAAGTGGGAGTTGCCAAGAAATATTTTATTCAAAGTAGATTTATTGTGGAGGTAGGTAATTGCCACACCACCAATAATAATGATTTTTAGGGATATTATGTATAACCAGAAACATAAAATTTATAAGAAATATTGTAACAACATTGAATAATATATATGGTTGTTGGTGATAAGAATTAGTAGATGTATCAAGATATCTCAGTCAGGTCGACACATTCGTAACACCCTCATCATCTAACTCAATTCAACGTATTATTAAAATAAATTAAAAGTCTACACTAAAAACATAAAGAACAAATCAACATAACATAAAAGAATGCATATTACAAATATCATCAGAAATAAATGAAGAATAAAAATTTAAAGCATTTTACCATCAAGTTGGAGTAACTATATTAGGAGCCCTGGACGCCAAACAATCTACAACCTGGTTACCCTCATGATAAGTGTGAGTTACAATAAAATCCATCCGATCAATTAAATTAAACACTTGTCTCGAACAGTACGCCAATGCCAAATGGCCTTTCGAGATCTAAAACGAAGAATTACCACCACATAAAGAGAATTACTTTCCGACCATAATTGTCTTCATCTAAAGGACGAAGTATAAATAATCACATGGATAGAAGCAGTCAACTCAACCTCAAAAGTAAAATATATGCCAAGGTGAATAGCTTAATAACCCTTAATAAATCCTCTAGAGGATCGAAAAATGCCTCCATAACTTCCAAGCCCAAGACGGTAATAATGAAAGTCTTCCATAAAGCCATCAACTGTGTGTTAAAAGATATCTTCATTTTCGCTTACTAAATATCTAAGAAAGTCCCGTTAAGCTTAGTATCTTTCCTAAAGACACTCGACATGGCATCACATAGCACATAAGAAAAATGACAGTTTATAAATAGATGACGTAAGTCCTCCTTCGTGGCACAACAAAGACGACACTGTGATGAAAAAAATATAACCATGAGAACACGATAGAGAATTATTAGGCATCTCTCCATGTAACAAGTTCCAAGTATGGATAGACCGAGAGGGTGAAATTAGTAAATATAAATTTGCTTATCCTAACTAACAAATTCCTCAACCTCAGTAAGAGAGGCATAAGAAACTTTACAAGAAAAAACACCATCCAAAGAACGTGTCCAAACTAATGAGCCTGTGTCAGAGAGCCCACAACTATTCCTTCAATCTCATAAATAAGCACCATATGGAAAGAACCAAAAGACACAGAGTGACGCCAACCCTCTAATCAGTGTATACATCTCTCACAAGGGATTCTAAAGAAGGATGTAATAGATGACGATCATCTACGAAATCAATAAATAGAGCTCCCAACCAATTGTCTATCAAAAAATGAACCTTAGAATGATGTCCAACCAACCACCAGACTCAAGCATCAAAGGAGCATAATAGTATTTTAGGTCAGGCCAAATAGAAGAAGAAATATACCATGACCGCGGTCGATGATCCTGTGTGAAATAATGGGCACGGAGATAAGTGAAAACCATATAGCCCGTAGTTTACAACCTCCAAGTGAGTTTTTTCTACATTTCCTTGTTAAGAATGCAGAGGTCCTTGATGCCAATACCACCTTCCTCTATAAGTTAAGAAACACCGACACTTTTATTTGCACAGAGTGTTGGTGCCGGACACATGTCGGACACCGACACGCTTCTGACATGTGTCCATCACGTAAAATCATGTCTAATTTTTTTTAATTTTTGGACACGTGTTAGATACGCCATGACACGTTCCTAACACATGTCGACATCTTTCAAACATATATTTGAGAACTTTTTAAATTATAAAATATAAATGGTGTAAAATAAATTAACAATATTTTAACTTATAAATAAAGAAAGAGTAAGTGGTGGAAATATGGAAGAAAGAAAGTTAGGTTTTAAAATATCTTAAATTTAAAATGGTATAAAAATTAGATTTTTTATTGCCAAAACCTTTAAACTTTAAACTTCCTAAAACTAGAACTCACTCGATTAATCGGTGACATCTCCCACTAGTAGTTATTTTAATTCATCTTCTTGATATGATTGATACTGTAATTAGTTTTTTATGCAAATATTTATTTTTATACTTATAAATCTCTATATCCTGCGTTTTAAAAAATGGCGTGTCAACATGTCAATATCGTGTCATATCTGAGTCGCGTGTTAGTGCCCGTGCTTCTTAGTCTATAGGCTTGCAATAAAACTTCCAAGCCACTTGAACAAACTTATGAGTATCAACTGAACATGCCCAAAGAAGTTTCTAATAGCAGTATTTAAATCATTTAAAAGAGTGGAAGGCCAATGATAAATTTGAAAACAATGCAAAAATGAACCTTGAATCACCGAGTTAATGAGACATAACCTACCTGTCATAGATAAAGTTAAACCCTTCCAAGAATCTAATTTACTTTTAATTTTTTCAGCCTAAGGGATCAATCACCAACATCTAAGGGCACCAAAAAATAGAGAGACCCCTCAATTAGTCATAGAATATCCTCCCTTACGCATTCTAGAATTGACAAAAAGTCAGCAATCCGGGTCCCCGAGAGGCCCCTGTCGAAATAAATTGGTGATTTATCTTGATTAACCCTTTGATCAGAGATGGAGCCATAAAGCTCAAAAGCATCTAAAATCACTTGCAGATTCTTAGAAGAAGCCTTATAGAAGGAAGCACATCAAATGCGTAAAGAAAGTGAGTTGGAGCACGCATCCCAATCAGAGAAGATATCGGAGTCAACGATCTTGAATCTTTCAAATGTGAAAGATATCTGCTCAAAAAGTCCTCAACCAAACAAAAAAAGTGGGGCAATGGGATCACCTGTCACACACATAGCGAAGACCTGAAAAAACCCTAAGGAGACCTATACATAAGCACTAAGATTCTCGCTGAGTTAAAAATATTATTAGTTAATTCAATAAAGCGCTAAAAAACCTAAACACTTCTAAACCTCAAAGAGAAAATTCGAACATATGAAATCAAAAGCTTTTCGAATGTCAATTTTCATAGCAACACGACCACCACGACTAGTATTGCTTAAAACGTTAAAGTATTCAGAGGCACCACTGTGAACAATTTTGTGTCCCCTAATGAAACCATATTGATTGCAAGAAAGAATTCGAGAGCAAATAACGGAAAGACAATCTGTAATAATTTTGTTGATAATTTAAATAGAAAATCACCTAAAGTAATAGGGTGAAATTGATAAATCGATATAGTGTTCAGAGTCTTCGGAATAAGGACCATAAAATTCCCAAAAAAACCTCATAATTCCATTCCCTCAAGGCTGACTTAAGAAGCTTTAACTTCTGAACAAAATTTCTTGTACCATTGTTTGCAATAGAAGTTGACCAAACTGAACGAACCAATTCAATAAAAGAGTGATGCGAAACCCATATGCCCTAAAATCTGAAAGGTCGACGTCCTGAAGAAATGCTTGTAGAATAAAAAATGAGTAATGGATAATGATCACAGTGCAAACTCTATATAGTAATGCAAGATACTTGAGACCAAGTATCGAGAACAGAAGTAGAGCAAAGAGCCTTATCTATGCGAGAAAGAACAATATCGCAACGGCTCTAGGCAATTCGAGTATAAAAAACTCATTTCCTTCCAATATCCACAAGATTACAAATAGTTAAAGCAGCTTGGAAGTCTTCACAAGAACTAGGCATGCTATCACCAGTAGTTTCATGAGCTCTCAGAACTAAATTGAAGTCCCCAAGTACAAGCCACATAATATCTGAACTTGAAATGACCATAATAGAAGTCCAAAAGGATCTGCGAGTGATGTAACTTATATTACCATAAACAAAAGAGATTTTATGGGCAAAATCACATAAACTAGTAGAAATTGTAACATGTTGTATATGAGATAAAATGAATGTAGCATCTTAAATATCAAAAGATATAAAGATCCATAACTTAGGAAAAGCACCAGCATTAGAAAAAAATATAATGTAACACAAGGAAGCGCAAAAAAGTAGAAGCCACTAAATCAAAACTACATAAATATTCAACAATGCAACAAAATTTGGCTTATAACGAAAACAAAACTTTTTCAAAGCACGTTGAGTATCGCAATTTGCAATACCTCAACAAGTCCAATAAGGGAAAATCATTTAATTATTGATTTATTTTTAGCAGCCCTAATCTTGGGTTAATTGGCTAGGATAAAAATATTTTTATTATTCTTTTTACATTTTCTAGGATAACCACTTTTCAATAAGAACTTTCTATTTTATCCCAAGAGATTTCCCTATGAACATTAGTATGAGAGAAATCTGACTTAATATTCTCACTGTCAAACTCTTAGTGAGTTGCATCTTGAAAGGGAGGAACTGAACCTTTAATAGGTGAAAGTCTCAAATGGACAATAACATGATCGACTAAGATATCTACATAATTAGGGTCAACTTGTAATGACACAATTGAAGCATCCAAAGGATCATCTAAGAGCTGACTAAGTGTCCACATTTGCATTATCATTAATTGACATCATTAGAATACGAGGGCTAATCGACCTGGTTGAACTAGAAGAGGCAGTCGATTCAAGAACAAGGTTTGAGACTAATTTCACTATTTCTTCCATCATGATTATCTTGTCATTGGCAACAAGTTTTGTTGTAAGGTTGGAGAATCTCTTGACTTGTCTTCCAGGCGATATTCTTGACGCATTTTGGATCTATCTCTATCAATTTTTTAACCTTATCGACTACATTAATAGTCTTTGAAATAGTGTGACGACATGATCTGGCCAAATGTCTAATAGACAACAAGCAGAACAAAAATTCAAAACATTCTCAAAATAGAGAGTTGGAAAGAAAAACAACCATCACCAACTTATATCATGGTGGATTCATGTAATGGCTTGGAAAGGTCAACATCAATCAATATACGAGCAAAATAGCCATAATCTCCCTTAAGTGTAGTTCTATAAAATTTAAGCGGGACACCAATCCCACGCGTCATATCAGAAGAATCTAAGGGTGCCAAAATTCTCAAGGAAGATCATAGAACTGCACCTATAATTGAGCATTCATCGTACGTTGAGATTTAGAGTCTAGGACTGAAGTCTAAGAATCTCAGACTTTAAAGAAAATGATCTAATACCTCAAAATCTTACTTTTTATCATATTTAGATTCAAACGTATCAAAAAATCCTCGTCTAAGAGAGATGAGATGCCATTGAGCATTGAGGTTCCAAATGGATTGAAGTTTTTCTTTAAGTTTTTGGCACTTCCAAGGTTCATCTCCTTTTGACAAAAAAAACTCGACCGTTAAGATAATGATAACAAAGTTTCAATTGTTCTTCATAGGCTTTCGGGTTGGTTGAGATTACAACATAGATGATATATTATGGTAGTTTGGTTTTGCCTGTCATATTAAAATGGTAAAAACTTTTAATGATAGTTCAAAAAATAACTATCATAATATGTAAATTATGACAGTTTATGTTAAAACTATTATAGGTCAAATTATCAAATTCTTCCACCAGTGCCATTTTTCTATAACAGGTTTAACAAAACCGTCATAAATTTTTTTACTGTAATACTAACACATTTTTGTAATGGTGCCAAGTTTAAAAAACCATCATAACTTTTTATACTGTCATAATAACCCATTTTTGTAGTAAAGAATATGTTGAATGTGATTGTTTGAAAAACTTGTACTTAGAACGACTAACTGAGAATCATGTGAAAGTTTTTTTTCAATGAAGTGCCTCCATAGAGATGTGATAATTCATGTCTATATGCTAATATTGTCTGCGCTTTAAAACATCTAAGTGAAACTTTCTTTAAAATGTACTATACGGTCATGTTGCAGTATTGATCATAAAATCATTGATAAGATTATCTGACTAAGTGAAGTGTTAATAATATATTAGTTGATGATTCAAAACTCCTTATAATAATTTTACCAATTAGCTAATGATTGATTGAAACAATACTTGGTCGAATAAAACTTTGTCTAAGAGTTGGTCGACCTAGAATTACTCTTTTATTTATATCGCTATGCCTTACCTCACTATTTCTTCCATTGACATTAGCTAAATCACTCTTTTGTTCCATACTTGATATCTTTTGCTTTCTATTTCATTTCTGTACTCAAAGGATAACTCATATCGTTAACCCCTCTAAATGTTATTTTGGTGTTTTCTCAGGGAAGTTCCTCGACTGTGAGATCGATGCAAATCCTGATTAGATCAGTGTCATATTGGACAAGGTCACGCCCTGCTAAAAGAGAATGTACAGAAGTCATTTGGAAGACTTATTGCATTGAACCTCTTTATCCCTTGATGTTTGGATAGATACCTCCCTTTCTTTAGCATCTAGGGAAACAAAAATTCGGTTGGAGTGACCACTATGACTTGGCTATCATAAAACTGTAAATGCCATACTAAAGGAAATAACCATGAATGGGAAATTTACCTAGAATATTTCCTCATTCAAATTTTAAAAAAGATCTTTATAGATAGGCTATGCTTCTCAAAGCCTTTCTGAATATATGGTGCCCTCCTCATAAATAAATATTCAGTTCTCTACCAAAATATTCGAGTGACTTAATCATTAGTGTGTATTAGACTAGGCATCACAAGGTGTCGAGTTAACACTGCAACGATCTTTCTTATGTTTTGCAAGTTCTTAGACAAATGATCAAGTGACGCTTAAAGATTCTCCAAAGGAGAAATATCTCGCTTGAATAAGGCCCAAGGTCTGAGATCTAGCCCATGTGAGGCCTAAAAGGCCACCACCTTATAGGCACGGTCCGACATCCACTTGACCTAGGGATGAACCATGGTATGGGATAGAGATATCCATTAACCCGACATCACCAACGCATTATACCAGAGATCTGATCCTAGATTATTAGGTCTTCCCCCATCTTCGATTGTCTATGCAGTCACATTGATGGTTGATGACCATCTTAATCTGCTAAGCTGTGATATACAAGGAAAACACTACCTACAAGAAAGCACCAACTATGACAATTCCTCACAAGGGAAGCCATCTTATATGAAGAATGAGATAAAGAAGACAATCTCTATAATCTCTAATATTTTCTATTAATACATCTTCTTCCTTATTGGAATAACGAGAGCGATACATTGAACTTGAACCAAGCATCACTTGAAGTCTATATAAAAAGATGGCGCCCTCTACTAATAGAGGCATGCAATTATCTATCAGCCAACTATTTTCTCAAAGCAACATATGACTTTATTGTTAAAGTGTCTTAGACAAGACACAACATTGTGTTGAGTTAACAATGTTGTTGAACTTTCCTCATCTTACAAGTCAATTACATATATTAAATGATGTGTGGCGCAAAATTTGACTGCATTTTCTTTGCATCCATAGTTTGATACAATCTGTAGGGAGGCTTATCTTGCCATTCAAATTTTGATCTAAATTACTTTTATCTCTGTCATTATAGTGAACACCATAGCCGATGAAAAAACAACCTTCATAAAGATGCTTCTATTGGTAACATCGCCAACAATATGAAAAGTCTGGCAGGAGATCATAATATTCGTCTAGTAGTCCCCTTCGTAACTTTGCTATCACAGCAACAACTAGAAAATGCAATAAACCCTCTATCCCCTTCCTATTGGAAAAGCCAAATCTCTGACTAAAGAAATCGTGAACCTCAAAAGAGACAATACAAATGAAGACATACATGGTCACAGTCGAGATCGCTCACCTCTACACTTTCCCGTATATAGCCAGATATAAAACTCGAGACAGAGGTTAAGCTTGACATGAGATCGCTAAGATCATGGCCGTGATGACCGAGGTCAGACTCTGCCTCACGGTCGACATCACGACAAGGCACCCCATAGTGAAGTTAGACGTTGAAGGGAAGGTGTCAGTCTGGTCATATCATCAATTTGGTCAGACGTTGATAGATATAGTACATTTTAACAGAATATGTTTATGTGATCATAGTAAACTAAGTGCTTAGTGTCTCTAGTGGTTTGTTAGGGGTTTGATTATTTGAGTTGAGGCATCAAATATGAAAATTATTATGGTTGATCAGTAGAATGAGATTTGAAACTCTATGTGGGCACCCTCTAGGTAGATCACAGTTAATTCGAACAGTGACAGGGATGCTTCGCCTTCTGCATGACGGGCTCTAACATTTAGAGGGACATGGTCTAAAGAGTCATTATTTAAAATTGTATTGACATGCTAAGTGATGCTAGACATCTCAAAGCCAAAGGAAACTAGTAAATCTACGAAGAAAATTAATGGGATCAAATCAAAGGCGCTTTCTCTGAACTTTTTATCAATATAAGGTGATCGTAATAGTATATAAGACTCATTATTCAGGAAATCCACTGTCACTGGAGCTTCACCTGTGAAACATGATTTCTTCAAAAAAGAGGAAAATAAATAAGAACACTCCGAAAAAAAAAGAAAAAAACAAGAAAGAAACATAAGATTATCTTGATGAATTGACAAACTAGATAGGAACAAACCTTTCAGAAAAATGAGTTTCCTAGCAGCTCAAAACACAAAAATGGCGCTTTGTCGAGAGCAATGGAGAACCAGAGAGAAAACACGAAAAAAATTTGAAATTAAAGAAGAAGAAATGTCATCTAAAAGAATAAAGTGTTATTTTTAAAATTTATGGTCAAGACATTGTCTCGATCTAAAGCGCAGATCTCTCACCCTGACTTCATAGGCACAACCCAACTTGACCTCCCAAACCTAGAATTTTGATATAACAACCTTAGAGGAAGCTGTATAAATAAATGACACCTCGAGGGAATATACTTTTGAAATCCTACCCCATGCTCCAGACTTGATAAGTGGGGGCAAATTGTAGAGCATAAATATCTCATTTTTTAAGGCCAAATGTCTTAGACCCAACCCATGTAAGGCCTAAGAGACCACTGTTTAGTCACAGTCTTAGGCTGTGAGATCCTCTAGTCTGACATCATCAATGGATTAAATGAAAGATCCAATCCCAGACTATTCGGTCCAAGCCCCTAGCTCCGACTGTGTCTATGGACATATCGATCGCTAAGGATCATATAATTAACTAAGCCATGAAATACATGGAAAACTATCCTTACAAGGAAACACCAGCCAAGAGAGTTCTTACTATGGAAGCCTCAACAACCTTATAAGGAGATTGAGCTAAATAGGGCAATCCCTATAATCGTCGATACTGTCTATCAATACATCCCCTTATTAGAATAAGGAGAGAGATATGTTGAACTTGGACCAAGCATCACTTAGAGTCTTTATAAATAAATGGTACCATTTACTCATAAAGGCATGCAATTTTCCATTAGCTAACTATTCTATCAAGAAACATACTAACTTGATCGTCAGAGTATATTAGGCTAGGCACCATACCGCTGTCGAGTTAACACTATCACAATCTTTCCTCATCTTTGCAGGTAAATTACACATCATTAAGTGACAAACGACACAACATTTGACTGTAGATTCTTCGTATCTACAGATTCATTAACTGAAGATTGTACTCATCTACCATCAACGTTGTTCGATACTCATATAAATCTTTGGTTAGGTCTGTATATATTTGAGAATCCACAAATGATGAAAATATCCCAAATCATCTATGGTTTGAATCAGAACTGAGTGAAGAGATAAAAGTGCATCTAGGCAGCCGTGTCGCTTTAGTTAAATTGATTTGTCACGTGATTATTGAGTGTCAAAAGCCAGTTCGAGTATATGTTATGCTCAAAAGGTCCAAGTTTAGTCAAATTCGTCTCTTTTGAGCCTAATCATGTAAAGTCAGGATTATAGAACGAGGAGAAGAAAGGAATGATGCTCCAAACTAGAGAAAGGGAGTTAAAATAGCTATAAAGTTATGTATCAATCTAAATCTGCTTATTCACTTATGATAAGGAAGGAGGAAAAACCACCAAAAGGGTAAAATTGTAATGAAAAGAATATGTGCAAGGTGAAAAGGAAAGCAATGAAGGATCCTCCAATAAAAAAAGCAAGAAAGAAGAATGAAGATTGCATGCTAGTAGAAAATCTGTAATCACTTTACAAACAAGCTCATTTGATACCTCTAGTTGCAATAAGAGGTTAATTGGAAAAAATTGAATTGTTTAGCTCCAGGATTCCTCCAAGAAGTCTGAAGAAAACTCATCGTCTCATAAACTCATCTTTTTAGAAACCATCCTCTAACCTCGATCTGAGTGTTAGTAATCCCTACCCTCAATCTGAGTGTTAGTAATCCATAACCTCTCTTGAGTAGTAAAGGTGAAGCACCTAAAATGACCACAACACTCTAAATTCTTATAGAAAAGGTGAAGCACCTAAAATGACCACAACACTCTAAATTCTTATTCGAAACATATTTTGAGTGTCAAAGGTGAGTTGGAGTACACATCAATCTCAAAAGATCCAAGTGTAGCCATGATCATCTAGTTTGGGCCTAAACACGTCCCATTAGATCTTTTTGACTTCGTATGGCAATAGAAGTACCTAAAATGACCACTAGACATCAAATTCTTATCCCAAATGTATATTGGATGACAAAAGTCAGTTCAAGTACATGCCAGGCGCAAAAGATCCAAGTTTAGCTAAGTTCATCTAGTTTGTACTTAAACACGTCCCATTAGGTCGTTTTGACTCCGTATGACACTAGAAGCGCCTAAAATGACCACAACAATCTAAAATTCTAATCCCAAACGTGTAAATCTATGTAAGTAAATTATATTCTACTGATTTTAGATCTGATGTGGCTATGGTGACAAGGTCTATGAGTTTAATCATTTGGAACTGTAAGAGATTGGAGAATGCCATGCCAGTCCAAGCTCTTAAGTATACATTATCCTTGCGTAGACTCCATCTTATTTGCATGTTAGAAACTAAAATGAAAGAAGTTAATGCTGTTAACTTTGTTAAAATAATCAAATTTGATAATTTTCATGTTATGGATCCTTTGGGCCTTGGGGATCTTGGTGTGGTGGAACAATGATGTTAATATTCTTAATATTACAAGCACTAGGTTTATGGTTGATATGAATTTCTAAGTATGAGCAGATTGCGAACACTAATAAAGTTGATGATTTTGAGAGGTCGATGGCTGGGGATTGCAATAATATTTTGAATTTTGAGGAGAAATGTGAAGGTAGATCTTTCGATTTTGAGGGCTAAAAAATTTAGAACATTTGTAGATAAATGTGGTATGGAAAAGTAGTCTTAAAAGGTGATGTTGAAATTTAAAGAGTAATTCTGATAAAGATATGGAAAACTTTATTGGTAAAACTTCAGAGTTGTAAAAGTAGTCTTAAAAGGTGGAGTAGAAATTTAAAGAGTAATCCTAAGAAGGAAATTGATTACCTTAAGAAACTCTTTGGGATGAAAATGAAGAGGAATGGCAGGAGAAGAAAGAGTTATAATCCAGGTTAGGAAGTATTTGGAAATCTGAGGAACTTTACTGGAGTCAAAGAGCCAAACAACATTGGCTCAAAGATGGTGATAGGAACTCAAGTTTTTTCCATAGATCTATTATTAAAAGAAGAAATCTAATACTATTTCCAGGTTAAAGGACCATACAGGTAGATGGGTAGGTGATAAGGGTGTAGTTAATATTATTAAAGCTTTCTTTATAGACTGTATTAATCAAGAACCCATTTCTAATTTTGACTAGGTATTGGGTGATGATGAAAATCAGATTAGTGATGAAGCCAACACCAATCTTCTTCAACCAGTAACATTGGAAGAAGCTAAAGGGCTGTTTTTTCTCTTGGTGCTAATAAAGCACCAGGACCAGATGGGCTTCCTAGTCATTTTTACCATAGTCAGTGGGATACAATTGGTTCTGACTTATGGAAAGCTGCTGCTGAATTTTTTGGTAAGGGACATTTGCCAATTCAATTAATGAAACAAACATTACATTATTCCTTAAAGTGCCTCAACCTGAATCTCCTTCCTAATTTAGGCCTATAGCTCTTTGCAATTTCTCATACAAAGTTCTTTCTAAGATTTTAGTTAGTAGAATTAAACCATTGTTAAGCTCATGCACTACTGATAATCAAGGGGATTTTATAAGTGAGAAACACATTCAAGATAATGTAATTATAGCTCAAGAAGTGTTTTATCAGCTTAGAAAAAAGAAGAAAGGAAAGAAAGGTATGGTGACTCTTGAAACTGATATAATGAAAGCATATGATAGGATTAGCTAGAATTTTTTGGAAAGCTTGCTACATTAAATAGGGTATCATAGTAAAGTAATTCACTTGATCATGTTGTGTGGTAAACTATTAGCTATATAATCTGCATTAATGACACTCCTTCTATGTTGATTAAACCTAAGAGAAGGCTGAGACAAGGTGTAACACCCCGATTCCCGAGGGTTAAACATGCTTAAAATTTCACAATTCAAAAATTCTCCAATTCAATTAAAACCCTAATTTGAGAAAATTTCCAAATTAAAAACTCTAATTTTGTCCTAATTTTAACGTTAAATAGCGGAAGTATAAAATTATTTTAAAATAATATTAACTCATTAAATTGAAATAAATGATTCATTAAACTGTAATAAAGTGAAGCAAGAAAATCCATATGACATGAAAGATTAAACATGAATATTCATAAATATCTGAAATAACTGAAGTCATAATTAAACTTAGAAATCATAATCATGCTTGCTATGGCAGCCCCTCACTCCTGATGTTTACCATCATCTGCAACACAATCATCTATGGGGGGTGAGTATTAAAAATACTCAGTAAGTAAATTCACATACTAATGAGTTTCACATGACATAAATGTGAACATATAACTCATGTAAATTTATTTCGCACGTTCACATGTCACATAAAATACTTGTAACAACACATCGATTTCATGATTAACATATAACTTGAACTTGTACTTATACATGCCAATACTTATACTTGCTTGATCATAACCCGGCTAGACATAGCCCTCGATCAACAACCTAACCAGAACTATTTCACAACTTGAACTTGAACTTGTAACATGAACGTGAACATGACAGATCAGGTATCCTAAAACTTGATGTCACTTAAGGTTATCTGAACCTCAAGGACGCTAACATGAACATGGTGACACCCAACTGTATAACTTGATAAGATGACGTGAACAATCTGGTTATTTGATAACCAATGGACATGGCTAAGTCTACTTCTTGTTTACTTATCACATGTATAACTTAAAATATAATCATACATAACATGGTAAATAGTTTCATCATAATATGGAAAATAAATAAAACACTTGATCATAAGATTGAACATAAAGAAATAATAAAACAATTTCACATATATATTCTACACTTATAACATATGAACCGAATTATTATGTAAATCCACTTACCTGGATTCGCTATGAATTAAATTCAGCAACAATGACTTGAAATCCAAGGATCCCAGATCACAACATATTCATACAATATCTACAATTATTTAATTAACTAAGCGAAATCGGGAACAGGTAGAAACCACATCGGTGTAAATTATCAAATGGTTTAAAACGGTTCAACAAGGTTCGGGTGGTCTGAATCAGTTCGGTTCTACTGTTTTGGGCCAGTTTGGTCTGGTCGGGTTGAACTGGTCTGGTCTGGCTGAACCGGTTCAGCCTGGTTTGGTTTGAATAAACCGGTCCGGTTCAGGTGAACCGGTTTAAAAGAAGGGGAAAAATAGAAAGGGAGACGAAGAAGAGGGAGAGAGGCAGACGTAACAGGGGGGACAAAGGAGAGAGAGAGAGAAACAGAGAGGGGGAGGGAGATGAAGAAGAGGGAGAGAGACAAAATAGAGAGGGGGAGGGAGACGAAGGGGAGAGAGAGACAAAACAGAGAGAACAGAAAGGAGAACATGAAAATTATCCAATTGAAGCTTGCAGGCGGCGATACGATGACGATGCCAAAAGGACGTAAATTGTTGGAATTGAAGAACCAAAATTTCAGAGAGAGAAGAGGAAACGAGAAAGAAAATAAAGGAAATAAGAAATTGCTTACCAAAGATCAATGTTAGAGGGTTGCCCAAGTTGAAACGAAGAAGAAGGTGAAGAACAGAGAGACTTCGATGGGGAAGAAAAACTATAAAATAGAGAAAGGAAAGCAGTTACAGGTGAGGGTTCGTGAAGAAGAAAGTGGAGAACAAGAGGGATTTAAAGAATATTAGATTAGATGAGAGTTACACACTAAGGAAACGATTATGTTTCCTGCAAAAATGGAGGAAAGAGGGGGAGTTACGTGGGTAAGCTTGAGATAAAAGCAAAGAGAGATTTGGGAAAGATGAATGAGAGAGAACACGTGTGAGGGAAACAAATTGGGTTGGTTTAATGTATAAGTGAGTGCATATGTGTGAGTGAGGGTTTGAATTACAAAAATAATCTTTATAAAATATATGGGTATTACACAAGGAGATCCATTTATCTTCTTATCTCTCTATTTCGATAGTTAATTGTTTATTAGATGTATTAATAGAGTTGTTGATGAAAGTAGTCTAGAGGCTATCAAGCATAAAAGAGGCTGTCCAGCTATATCACACATTTTCTTTGTTGATGGCAACTTCTTTTTTAGTAAGGATAACCTTAAATCTTGTGAGGCCCTTAAACTATGCATCAATAGATATTATACTGCCACATGTCAAAAAGTAACTGAATAAAAGTAGTGTTTGATTTACTAAGAATATTCAGGTAAATGACCAAATAAGAATATCTAATTTGCTTCAGGCTCCTATTTCTCATAGGTATGAAAATTACTTAGGTTTACCAACTGATTAGGGAGCCTCTAAATCTGCTATGTACTCTTTCTTTGTAGAAAGAATGGCAAGCAAGATTGCCTCTTGGAAATCAAACCTTCTCTCTCTTAGAGGAAATGAGATTCTCTAAAATCTGTTACTTTGGCTTTACCTAATTATGTCATTAGTATTTTTAGATTACCTAAGAGAGTATGCTCTAAATTACAATATGTTATTCCTAAATTATGGCTGGCCAGGCATGAGATGGTGTTCCACGGTAAAGTTAAACAGTAGTAAATTTATAGGAGGCCTTGGTTTTAAGGATTTGAAAATGTTTTACTTGTTAGCAAGGCAGGCATGGAACATTCAAAAGAACCTTGATGGTTTGTATGCTAAGATCTTAAAAGGATTATGTTTTCTAAATTCTAATTTCGTTAATGCTAATCTTAGGAGAAATAGTTCTTGCACTTGGTTAAGTGTTTAGTGGGGCAATGGTGTATAGGGAATGGTAGGTCTGTGAACATTTGGAATGATAGGTGTCTAGGTGATAATTTTAAATTGGAGGATTTTAGAACACCCTACTTAACTCTCATTTCTGATTTTAATGAATGATGCTAGTTTTCGTTGGGATTATAGTAAAATGTATCAGGTTTTCCCTGGCTAGATTGCTAAAGAAATTTTGTCTACCCAGTTAACTAGGATTAACAAGCTTGGTACTCTAGTCTGGCCTATGTGCAGAAATGGAGAGTTTAGTGTTAAAACCTGTTATCAAGCTTTATGTGAGGGAAACAAAACAATGGCCTTTCCTCTCCCTCTTCTTCTATAGTTCTCTATCCTGATTTCTGAAAAAAAAATTCTAGAAAATTAATGTTCCTTGAAAGTTGTTTCTGGAAAGCAATCCAAAATTTTCTTCCATCTAAAGAGAATCTTACTTACAGACATATTATACAAGATCCTATATGTCCAATTTGTAAATCTGATTTTGAAACTGTAGAACATACACTGTTAGATTGCCCTAGGATTAGAGCAGCATGGCATTGCTCTGAATAATAATAGTAATAAACCTATTTTAAATTTTGGTATTTGGTTTCTGAATAATGGTATGTCCCTCCTATCTCATCCTGATGGTGGGCAAGAGGTGTTATCCTTTTTATGCTTTCAATGTTGGTTTATTTGGAAATCCAGGAATAGGATTGTCTTTGAATCAAGAAGGTAGACTCAACATGGACTATGAAGGTTGCTAGAAGAGCATTTACTGAATACTGGAAAGTTCAATGGCAGAAGCAAGGACCCTCCTATACCTATTGATCAGAACTATGCAGATCAGTCAGAATCTGAATCTCTTAGCTGTGAGAATGTTGAATCATCAAGGAAACCAGCTTTGAATCCTCCTGAAGCAGACATTGTAAAGCTCAATTGTGATGCAGCTTTTCAACCCTAGTAATAGAGCATCTACAATTGGAGTTATTGCAAGGGATTGCAGAGGTGATATTTTGAGTTTCAAGAGTAAGAAAGTAATGAACAACTGTATAGAAACAAGCTGCATTTCTATCCATCTATGATAGTCTGCTATGAGCAAAGCAAGTTGGCTGGAGAAAAGTTATCATTGAATGAGATTGTAAAACAATGATCCAGTGGCTCAATAAAGGAAGAAGCTCTTACTGGAAGTTGAGAAATCTTGTGGAGGAAATTAGGATGCTTGTTTTCTGTTTTCAACAATGTAATATTATTTTGGTTTGTAGAACCTTAAACATAGCTACTGATGCTTTAGCTAAGCACGGTCACAGCTATTATAGTGATGAGGTTATGTACTTACCTAGGAATCATTTAGCTTTATTTGAGGTTGATAAATCATCTGTACAAGGGAGCTACAAACCACCATTCCCACATTTTTTAAAGCACTAAAATCGTTCCCATTTCCCCGCTCTGTCATCTTATCTCCAGCATTCTTCGCATTTTCTATTGATCTTTGTTGTAATCTTTGGAGGAAATCCTTTCCTCTCAACTGTAATCTTTCCCTTTCTGGAGTTTAATTTGTTTATTTTCGTTAAGAGTTTGGTGTCTTCTCTCTTTTGACTGGTAATCGTTTGTGATAGTTTGCATTTCAAGTTTCGATTTCCAGTTTCTCTTGAAGAATCAGCACATGAAGAAGAGAAGTTGCAGGCTTGCAGCCGACGACGATCTCTTACCTTTTTTTTTCATCCTTCTAACATCATATGATCCCACCATTTTGTTTCTTTACTGTAAAACTCACTTCACGGAAAAAAATAGAACCTTACACATTCTATTAACATGTTTTAAAAACTAATGCATAAAAGAAGATTTCAAAAAAGAAAATAAAAAGATAAAAGAAGATGTAGGATTATCAATTCGAAATTAATTTATAAATTGTAAATTATCTTTTCTTCCTAAGATGTATATCCATTGATGATAATATACAGAGGCAATGAGCCAAAGCAATCAAAAAGCAAAACGAGTTTCAAACAAAAAACAAAGCAATCACAAAGAATTCAACGGAGATGTTATCTTGGATCTTCTTTAAGCGAAAGCAATCGTAATTGCTATTGATGACTATTCGCAAGGAAAAGAATATGCAGATGCCATATTTCTCGACATCCTTATTATTCAGATGTTCTAACTTGTTAAGAGAAGAGTGTTGCTTTTCTCTGTAGGAATCCTTGTAATATCTTTCACCTTTAGAGTGGACAAATCATGTTGCAGGTTGAGTATCAGTCCATGTATGGTTGTCGGCATCAAGTTCATTTGGGTTCTGGCTTCGGGTTTCTTGGAAATAAACTATCCCAGTCCATATTCCGCGAATAAGTAGAATGCTGACGAAGACCACACTTCCAAGGGTGCAAATCACCTAGATTCATACAGAAGTAAATAAAATAAATGTGGAACTGACAAGGTTATAATTCAATATGAGACCTCAAAATGTAATGTTTTTAAATCATTTTTTCACTGTATTAAAGTGTACACGTGCGAACTGCTAATGCAACTTAAGTTGAATGCCTCATATTAACCACAAGTCAGGCACTTCAATTACTATAGAAATACCACCTAACTCCTAACTTCTTAGAAGTATGAAATGAACCGAGTAAAAGCATAAAAAGCACAAAAACTGCCAAGAACCGACTTAAAACGGAAGAGGGTCCTCACAGGCAAGAATAAATTAAACTTTTCTCAATGGATTTCACCAGTCGGACAATAGCTAAATAGTACTCGTTTCTAACATATTTGTTACATGTATTGTGGAGGTTTGTGTAATCAATCTTACGATCGAGACGGATGAAAAAGACATAAGACCTACAGAAATAGGTAAAATGGCCAGTTCAATTCATCACTCAGAATATTGGGGCCGGTCACTAGTAAGTGTAACTATCAATGGCATATACCAGAGAGAACTTATCTAAGTAAACTTTGGAAGCAAGATAGATTCAAATTTTATCCAAATTACAACCAAAACAAAAGCAAAATACGACATCACAATCTTGCAACAAACCATAGAAGAATAAAACAACTGCGTTGGTAGCAATGGCACCATGTTGTCAACGCAGTTCAGCAGGATTAGAGCTCGAGGCAGAAGTGACCAAACAGGATACAGAATGCACCCCCAGGAGGCCAATAAGCATTCTCGCAGAAGAAAATGATAAAGATCAGGCCTTATAAGGCGAGTCATAAGTGATTTCTATAAAGCTATGTACTATCTAGAGCAGAAAGACGTCACCTCACTACTTCTAGTGAAACAGAACACCGGCCCTACAGTGCACATTTCATATTCTCTCTTGGAAAGTTACTACGGAAGTCCACAACTTTATCACTCAAACAATTTTGATTGTTTAATCGCAATACAGAGCTAAAGTATTTTCTCAATTACGTAGCAACCTTTGGAAGAACGTAGTTCATGATACAAGTTACCTCGAGAAATGCTTTTGAAACCCACAAAAACGTCAGCATTAACACCCCATTAACCGAGAAAGCAACCTGCAAATCCAAAGGGTACCAACTTGAACAAGGTAAGAGGAAATTAGAGATTCTTATTGAGTAAAAACATCAAGCAAGTGGTGGCCTAGCTGGAATCCGATAAACTTTACCAGCTTGGTGGGGATGGAGAGAGGAAGAACTGATCGAACGGCCTTCCGGGCTCGTCTTGAGATCTTCTTGAACATGTTCTGAACAAACCTAACCAGAAGATCCAGACTTCTATCCTCCTCCGTCTCGTCATCATTCTCATCATTATCCTCGTCATCCATGCCAAAATCGGCGCCGATCGTACGGCTCCAATTGCGTCGATCATCTGCAACCTGTAGATAATTAGAACCTTAATTACCAATGTAGAGAGAGAGAGAGGGAGAGAGATAGAGATAGATAGATAGATAGATAGATAGAGAGAGAGAGAGAGAGAGAGAGAGACCTGAGAAAAATTGGTACTTCTTCGGGAAGCTCGATTGAAAGCCGAGGATTTCAGAAAGGTAGGGGAATGGAGTGTGATTTTGGGGTTAAAATACAGAGAGAGAAACTGTTGTTCTCGAATTTGGGATTGAGGGCAGGGGGAGAGAGATGGAGAAGAAGGAGCAGAAACTGACATAATGCAACTGGGAAATTGGTCGCAATGAGAATGAGCGAAATTAGCGGCTTTTGCTGGCGGCGTTCAGATGATTTTGCCTGTTGTTCTCGAATTTGGGATCCGGCTTGTTTGGCAAGCCACGACAGACGCGGAAGTTTGATTGTCGTGGTCGTTGAAATCTGAACAGCTCAATTTTTCCTAATTGTCATATGTCGTTGTAAGAAAAGTTGTTTCAAATCGGACCAACTTAGACGAGAAGAGAGATTCTCCACCATTGGATATCTAACAGGAATGGATATGTCCATTAAATCCTAACCTTCCATGAAATCAACTCATCACAAACACGAATTCAAAAAATAATTTTATTTTATTTTTTTATTTTTATTTTAAGATTAATTTACGTCGTCTATTCTTATAATCTTAAGGGCCATGATTCTCTTCTTTTTTTATAAATAGTAGAGAATCATGATCCCATGGGGTGTTGGCTGAGGGGTAGCTTAGCCCGAAAAAATTTTAGGGTGTTGGTTTCAACTAATGCCACCTTTCATTTTGAGTGTGTCGATATTATTGAAAAAATTAAGTGTTTATTTATAAAAGATTATGGTAAGCTTCAAGCAAAGGTAATATAATTATTTATATATATGTGAATAAAATGTTCTAAATGAATACAGTGTTATCTATAATACTTTTAAATACTAAATTACATCTAAATTAATTTACAAATTTATATAAATAATATAATTATAGTTTTTTTATTTTAATATTTAAAATACATAAAAAATATATGTATGCATAAATATCTACTTTTTCATCGATATTTTTTATTATTTAATTTTACCAAAAAATATGAAATTATTTTTATGAATATTTTGTATGTAATGTTATTATAATATTAATAAAATAATATGCAACATTATAATTTAGTTTTATTATTTAACATATTTAGATCTGGTTCAAATCCAAGGATATGCAACAACCGGATTTTAGTAATTTTTTTCTATTATAGTTTTCTATTTCTTTTCTATTTTATTTGTAGTGAGAGAAAATAAGTTTTGTGTACATTGTAGATGCCCCAAATCTATAGTCAGAGGTATTGTCACGCTTTTAGACAACTGGATAATGAACATGATAATAAGACAAAAAGAATGAACGTAATAGTGTCAATTTGACACTGGTGTATTGCCTAGCTAATTAAACTCTGACGCTCAAGTCATTAATGATTTTGACAACGTGAGACTGAAGAGCTAGAGAATGAATATCTGATGAATAAGCTATGCACCATATATTTATGTGGACAAACCATGGGCTTTCCATAGTGGGCCAAAGAGTTTGAGTTAGATCCGAGACTAATCTAATGGCTTTTGGGTTTATGAGTTGAGGCCTGAACCAATCCATTTTAGGCCTCTATAGTTTGCCCCTACTTTCTGAGTTCGAGTTGAATGAATCAGACTCTAGAAGTAAAGTGACCAATTTACCGACTTGATTTGTGATCCACGATCTAGGCCCTTCGTGGATGATCCTCGAAGATCACGAATAATTTGAACTTTGCAAAAGAAGGTTTAGTTGAACGGAATCATAAACATGGTTCAATTAACTGCATTAAAGGTAAAATTAACTTTGCCGAATCATCAAAATAATTCAACAAAGTATGTTTTGTTTGAAAAGTCGAACCGACTGGCGTTCCTCCTAACCAAACCCCAAGGCCGTTTTGGTCCATATGGATACAACTACTTTGCTGGCAAGATTAATTTTACTTACATTTAGACTATTTCCTTATGATGGTATCTTCTTGATGATTATCCTTGAAAATTGTCTTGGAAGATATCTTGGAAATATTTGAATTTCAAATTTCAACAGTTATCATGTGAATAATGGCTCTCTCATATAGACTGAGTCATGAAAATAACTCATAAAAGTACTTTGGCTTGACTGGGTCGAATCATGAAGATGTTTTGTCCTTATTGAACTGAAATGCAATACATCTTACTGAACGCCAATGTTAGTTCAGTCTAGATGGGTAAGGCAAATTTATTGGTGAGATTGATTAAGAATTCAAATTGTAGTTGGAATCTTCCCTTATGATAAGATATTCTTAGACGATATCTTGAAGAAGATTCTAGGTACTCATCTTATCTTCAGTTTTGATCAAACTGAGAAGCTATCATATTTTTATCATAACTTTTCACCCCTTAATCCGATTGAATTGATTCAAAAGCCTCTGAAAATGATAGCGTGAAGCCTGTCAATTTTGTATTTCATAAAGAAGACCACATTTAGACCTTTTCTGGTTCAAAATAGATGTCAAAGAGGACATGACTGGTGAGTGACTGGATTAAGTTTTTGTGGTTCAGTTCATACGTTCTGATCTCTTTAAAACCTTGAACATTGTCCTTTTCTTTTCTGTTGAAGCCTTTTTTAGTTTGGTGAATTTCCTTATTGAGGTAACATTCATTCTTTCTCCTTCTATTTCACAGATCTCTTATAAGATTCAATAACATAAATGCATAGGGTGAGAAGTGTGAATAGTGATACATGGGATTTGGCATCGGCTGAATCTCGCGATTCGCTTATGCCTGAATTTGATGGTTCATCTATAGTTGAATGTGGTGATTTGGCTAATGGCGTAACCGACCAAGCGGTGTAATTCATGCTTCGGTCGCGTCTAGTTTATTAGTCATGGCTGATGATCTACTGTAGTTATGTATTCGCATAAGAAAAAACTGAATCGAATCGAATTTCCTCCTAAAGAACTTGTTCTTTATTACCTCAGTAGGATTAGTCGCTCGTACAATTTTCCTTCTTTCATGGAAATTATACTAGTGTCTTGTTTAGAAAGGCCCGACTCTATATGTGATAAATGGGTTTGCTTTTATAAATACCCTTTTAGGTTTGGACTTAGCCTTCCCTGGTGATCCTTGTTATAGATGCTTTGTCTTTTTACAGCATAGCTCATTCCCAACCTTTGCCAACCTTTTGAAGAACCCTACTTCGCTTGATTGTACTCAGTAACTTGTCTGAAGTTAAGGTTGAGCTTCTTAAACTGTGTGGTTATTATAGTATAACTGAAGATTTCCATGTGTATGGTCCCTTAATTGTAAAAGAGGCTTGAAGCTTTTGAACAACCCACTAGTAATAGATATTGGCAAGAACACTACTTCTTAGTCTGGGGTGGTGGAGAATATGGCTCCGATGAGAATCCTACTCAATTTCACATTTTGACCCACTAGGATAACCCAGGTTGAATGTTTTACCTTTCTCTATCTTATCATAATAACACTTACTTGGAATATTTATCTAATATGTGTCTTTGACAGATCAACCTAACGGGAGTAGAATCCTCTATCGGATACGGTGAAACATAACTTGAATATCATTCTTATTGTGCCTGATTGTAGTCTCCTAGGCTTTCTTACTGAGTCAAGGCTAAAAGGTGCAAGATTAGGTGCTCCAACTATTAATCAATTCCCATTATCTGGTAAGATTTTTTTAGTCTAAAATGCTTTAACTGTGAAAATGGTTTTATGAGGACAGAAGGAATGGTGTGATTTGGCCTTTTGGCCCGTTCGAGGTCAGAACATAAGGAGGGTTCATCTGGCAGTAGAGCATGAGAATGGTCGTTTGATGGTGGAGCATAGGGATGATCCGCTTTGGCGGTGGAGCATGATGATGGTGTTGGACATAGTGCCTTCAAAGCATGTGTTTAGGCATTTTTAATATGAAATTAATGAAAATATATTTTTCTTATAATTGTTCTTTTAAATTATTGTTGAATAATTTATATTGATAAGTATATGAAAATTTCATCTTCATTAATGGGGCTATGATCTTGTATAAGTACGAGAGGATTAAGGTCATAGATAATGAATAAAATAGTCCGCAATATATTAAAGTATGAAACTTTTAATGAATGGTTGCTAGTACAGTTCACTAAGCATTATGAATGCATGTGATCTAGATCCGAATCACTGATGTGAATAGATATTTTAGTGAATGTACTTTATATAATTTGATTATATTGGACAGAAACGATGTGGGTTAATATCTTATTAACTTACAGTTTATCGTAAAGATTTAATACACATCAAGACGGATGTTCATATGTAGATCATTCTAAATCTTGAGTAGTCATGAACTCATATGCATGTCTACTGGATCTTTTGATTCACTCATTAAAGTTTGTTTGTAAAACAGACTATCTACTTTTGTTTTGGAGATTCAGTGATATGGATGGTTGAGAATATATCTTAAACGATTCTGAATCTAAGCTATCCTAATGGATCGTATATTAGTTCGCTTAAGAGTTATTCTGAAACTAAATGGTTACTAAGCTCAAAATTATAATACGATTATAAATTGGCCGTTCACTAGTAAATTAATGGTACTTAAGGATCAAGAGGTAGAAGGGTAAAATTATAATTTTGACCAGCTATAATTTACGAACCAATAATTAGATGACAGAATTACACGAAGTGATTATACTAATGGACTACACGAGAATACTCTGTAAATACTAAGAGTGCAATTTCATATTTATAGTGGAGTAATAATAGAATTAATAAATAAGATTATTTAATTAAAGAGTTTAATTAATATTTTTATTAGAGCTTAGAATTATAGGTTCATAATCCCTGAGTCACATCTGTACTACACATTATAGGGTGTGAATATTTCAGGATATGAGATAATGACTAACTTAGAAAGGAATTAAATTTATGGGGCATGTATATAAATATGAGATAATTATATTTAATAAATTATTTTATTTATTGTAATTTTCAGTAATTACAATTAAATAATTATATCGATTTTTTTTGTGTTGATCGATAAGTGAGAGATCATATTTGATTTATGAAATTAAATACTTTTAAATTATTATGAGATAATAATTTAAATTTGAATCAACTAAATATGTTATTTGTAAACTAACAAATAAGTTAGTTGATAGGGGTGAACAAATAAGTTAATTTTGAATTAAGTGATATCTAGATATTTATTATTAAAATAAATAATAAATTTGGAAAAGATTGCCACATGGCATGTTAAATTTTTTAATGAGAGATTGACATGAATTACTATAGTGCCACACGACACTCTAGTGACATGTGGCACATTGTAGTGTCGTGAGACACTACAACATTACATGGCACACTAAAGTGCCGTGTGGCACTACAGTGTTGCTCAATTGCAGTCGATCTCACTATAATGGCACATTTATAAATAATTTATTATTTTATAAATCCCTAAAAATCTGATAATCCTTGACCTAGAAGATATATATAGATATTATTCTATTTGCCTTAGTGTGTGCAACTGTGTGATTAAAAGTTAATAAAAAAGCTCTATGAGTTCTCTTAATTTTCTCTGAGAGTTTTATCTCGCAATAGTCATTCTCTAAAATCTCTAGATCTTATATATTGAGTACATCTAGAGACTGAAAAATATCTTTGATTTTTATTCTACGTGCCCACACCGTTCTAGTGAATTTGAGGATTGACTTAGAAGATATTGGTGTGGATTCGTAGTCTGTTTTTCGTAGGATTACAAGTTCGTTATTTGCAAAGACGCGTGATAGACTACAAGAGGTATAATTCATAAATTTATATATCTTAGATTTAATATATAGATATGTAATGGATCGGATGAGAAAAAATATTTTTCATTAAAAGGTAATTTTTTTGGAAACCCGTGACGTCACAATTATTTTTATTTTCAATCGTTAATGTTTTAAAAGATTTATTTTTTTAAATCACCACGCCTCCAACACGCAACGCCACCGAATCTAACAATTAGTATCAGAGCGATCTTTATATATGTATACATCTAATACTGTGCGGGTGTTCTTGCATTATTCATGAATGAATGATTATATTGTTTGAATGAATGGTTTAATGATGAATCGTTAATTGTATAATGATTTTTAGGTTTTGGCTTTGTTTTTTATTTTTCTTAGATCATGGATAAGCCGTTTTGGGTCATAGAAATTTTTATAATTTTTATTTTGAATATTATGTTGTTAAAATTTCGTACGCGAAAAGATGAAGAACGCACAAGACGAACGATGAGAAGAAAAGAGAAATAGGAATTCTGTTAAGGAATTATGGAGACGGCAGTGGCAATATGATTACTGGCACTGGCGCCCTCGGCTTTCCAGCGGCAGAATTGCCGGCAAAAAAATCAGCGGCTGCGGCGTCATCGACAGTGGCGGCACCGCCGTGAGGTACGCCGGCGGTGGATACGCAACTGACCACGATGGGAGTGTTCCACTACCAATGTCGGCGACGATCGTTGTGATTGCTAGGGTATGTTTCACAGATATCCTGATACCGTGTTGCCATATCCCTACAATGATTTGCGAAAACTCTAATCCTATCATTTATCTTTTAAATTTTGAATTTGAAAATTTTAAAAGGATAGTTATCTATTTCAATTTTTTGGCAATTAAAATAATTAATTGATTGGGTTTGACTGAAGTTTGATGAGTTATCAAATTATTTTTAACAATCAAATTCAATTAATTTTTAAAGGATAATTAATGAGATTATTTAATTAGAAAAAATAGTTTATCCTAATTAAATGGTCTTGAAGAGTATGAAGATGGACCTCTGATGTAGAAGGATCTATTTTGAAATATGTTTTCTTGAAATCCATTTTGTAACTATTTCTATTTTTCCAAGTTTGTAATTTAAAAATATCTAATAGTCATTCGATTCATCATTTGTTTATTTAATTATTTAAGTAAATATTTATTGATTTGATTGATAACATGACCAAGCGTTAATCGATCACATGCCATACATGAAACCCCACACAGCTTTATTTAATCATGCATCTTATTAGTAGAAGCATGATTGATTAGGACTCTCCTAATGTGTTTACATGAATTATTTTGTGAAATTAATTGCATATAAATAACTAAGTTTTAATTTGTTAAACTTGGTAATCACACCACACTAAAGGCCCTAGTAACTTTTGGGATAACTGATTTTATTAAAAGTGTTTTATTAAAGTTTGATGAATATTTTTAATTAGTTATTCTAAATTCACCTAAATTTGACTTAGGCTCTTTAGAAGATTAAATGAACTTAGAGCAACTAGATTGGATTAATGATTAATTTTACATTATAAGATATTTTTACTAGTAATTAATTTAGAATTAATTGATTAGTTAAAATAGAAACACATCAATTATAAAAATAGTGAGTGGTAGAATGTTGACATGTCAATCTAACCTATGGTCTCCATTATTAGTACAATACCGTGAGATACAAAGAGGGCCTCAAGATGATTTTGTTTTCATCCCCTTAAGAAAGATTTCAAACTGTATCAATATTAAGGTTGAACTTCTTAAGAAGATATGACTAAGTGATATAGTTTAGACTTGACCAACGCTAAGGCGGCATATTCTAAATCAAGTCATGGTATCTGAAATAATGGATTACACTCACAAAGTCACAATTAAGCTTTGAGTGGATAATCGTGACTTGACCAAATAAGCGATACCTTATTATCAAAAGAGAATATATGAGATATTTTAAGTTTTAATTAATATGGATGAGAATGTCTCATAGACAGTTTAAAATAAATCTGACCGACCCTAAAGCAGCACATTAATTGTTAGAATACGTTATCGTGGATTAATAATTGTTAAGTTTATGTGTTTGATATGTTGTATTCATGCATCACCATTACTTTCCAAATTTCTTGATATTTATTACAATTATATTGAATGATGTATGTTTTATTTTCATTTATTATTATGTCTACCATTGGCAACTTTACTACTGTTTTAATTGTACTTGAAAAACTTAATGGTGATAACTTCATAAGATGGAAGTCTAATTTAAATTTGATGCTCATATGTGAGGAATGTCCTGGGGAGCCCGCTGCCAATTCCCCTAAGAATGTTAGGGACAAGTTTGATGCTTGGATTATGTCCAACAACAAAGGTAAGTGCTTCATGCTTGTGAGCATGAGTGATGTTCTAAGAACCAAGCATTAAAGCATGGAAACAACCTATGCGATTATGGAATCTCTACAGGCGATGTTTTGGCAGCAGTCTGACCAAAGTCGTCATAAGGCTAGTAGGAGTTATATGACAACTAAGATGAAGAGAGGTACTTCTGTGCGTGAACATGTTTTGAACATGATTAACATAATGCATGAGGCAGAAGTATATAGGGCTACCATTGATGAGCGAGCTCAAGTCAGCATTATACTTGAATCGCTCACACCTACTTTTTCTAGTTCACCACCAACTATGTTATGAACAAGTTGAAATTCAACATGATCCGATTATTGAATGAACTACAGACTTTTGAGTCACTCAATAAGAGTATGACCAAAGAGGGCGAGGTAAATGTTGCTGAGCAAAAGTCTTCTTCCAATGTTGTAAAAAACAACAAAATGAAGAAAAACAATGGTAAGGACAAGAGTAAGAACAAAAGAGAAAAGAAAGCCAAAAATTCACCCAAGGATAAGAAGAACAAATGAGACATCAAGCTCAAGGGAAAGTGTTTCCACTGTGGAGTTGAAGGACACTAGAAGAGAAACTGTAGCATCTCTCTGATCTGAAAAAAAAGGTAAATATGATTTACTTGTACTTAAAGCTTGTTTAGTGGAATATGATTTGTCATCCTAGATATTGGATTCAGGAATCACTAACCATGTATGTTCTTCTTTGCAAATGCTTGATTCGTCAAGGGAGCTGGTTGAGGGGGAGATGATAATGAGAGATAGAAGTGGTGCGCTCGTGTCAGCAAAAACATTGTGGACAGTTCATTTAAGCTTTGGAAATAATTTTCTTGTTTTGAACAATGTTTAATTTATTCCTAGTTTTTTGAGAAATTTGATTTCTGTATCGTTGCTACATGAACAATTATTTGATATTTCTTTTATTATTAATCGGTATATTATTTTGAAGAATGGATTCAATATTTGTCATGCAAAAGTTTTGAACTAACTGTATATTCTTAAATTGATTGAACGTGCTTTAAATAATTCAGAATTATTTCAAGTAGCAAATCCTAAAAGTAACAAACGAAAAAGATTTTCTCATGTTGATGACACGTATCTACGACATCTTAGGTTGGGACATATTAATCTAGATAGATTAAATCGGTTAACATCGCATGGTGTTTTGAGAGAACTAAAAGTTGAGACTCTTCTAATTTATGAATCTTGTGTAGATGGTAAAATGACCAAGAGACATTTTTTTGGAAAAGGTCAAAGAGCCAAAGAACTACTTGAGCTAGTACATAGTAATATCTATGGACCGATCAATGTACAAGCTAGATGTGAGTATGAGTATTTCATCACATTTATTGACAATTGCTCTAGATATGGTTATACTTACCTAATGCAAAGAAAGTCTAAAACTTTTGGAAAGTTTAAAAATGTCAAAGCTGAAGCTGAAAACTAATTAGGTAAATCTTTGAAAACACATCAATTTGGTAAATACTTGGATTTAGAATTGAAGGATTATCTACTGGAGTATAGCATTCTATCCTAACTCACGACACCTGGGACGCCACAGTAAAATGGTATTTCAGAAAGGAGAAACCGTACCCTATTAGACATGGTTAGGTCGATGTTAAGCTACTCATAACTACCAATCACATTCTGGGGATATGCACTTCAAACGGCAACCTAAATTTTAAATGTAGTGCCTTCTAAGTCTGTAAGCAAGACACCTTTAGAGTTATGAAAGGTAACGGCCATGGCTTCAGCATTTGACTCATCGGAGGATGTTTAAGTCATGTGTGATGGTAAAACGATTTCAACCGGGATGACAGCGTCCATCACATAAGTCAATGAAAATGGTGTTTCTCCAATAGGGGCGCATTTGGTAGTAATGTAAGACCATAGTATTGTTGGTAGTTCATCAACCAATTTTCTCTTAGCATGCTAGAGTCACTTTTTTAATGTGTTGATGAAGGTTTTCTTTAGTATTTAGCTTGACCATTCGCATGTGGATGACAGGGTGTGGAAAATCTCAGTTGGATCTTCAAGCCTTTGCAAAAATCTCTTCGCACATTCCCAGTAAATTGTGGTCAATTATTTATCACAATAACCCTTAGGATGTCAAACTTGTATATTGCGTGTTTCGATGGAAAATCCTTAACTTCTTTCTCCTTCACATTTGCAAATGGCTCTGCCTCTACGCACTTAGAGGAATAATATGTTACGCTAAGGCGAAAATGTTTCTGTGCTGGGGCCATAGGCAAAGGTCCAGCAATATCCATTCCCCACTACATAAATGGCCATGACACTAAAACTGTGTTAAGGTCCTTAACGGGTTGATGCACGATCTCAGCAAAGCGTTGGCACTTGTCACACTTTCGTACATACTCAATTCCATCACGATCCATCCTAGGCCAGTAGTACCTTGTTGGGGTTAATACCCTCAAAGCATGTGTATTGACATTTTAATATGAAATCTAATGGAAGTACATTTTTCTATAATTGTTCTTTTAAATTATTATTGAATAATTTATATAAATATCTGAAAATTTCATATTCATTAATGAGACTATGATCTTGTATTAGTACGAGATGATTAAGATCATAGATAATGAATAAAATTATCAGTAACATATTAGAGTATGAAATCTTTAATGAATGGTTGCTAATATGGTTCACTAAGCATTATGGATGCATGTGATCTAGATCCTGAGTATTGATGTGGATAGAGATCTTAGTAAAAGTACTTTATATAATAAAATTATATATGACATGACCCATGTGAATTAATATCTTTATTGAGTTATCATTTATCGCAAAGATTTAATACACATCAATCTGATGATCATACGTAGATAAGTCTGTATCCTAGGTATTCATGAACTCATATTCATGTCTACTGGATCTTTTGATTCACTCGTTAAAGTTTGTTTGTAAAATAGGCTAGTGACTTTTGTTTTGAAGATTTAGTGGTATGGATGGTTGGGAACATTATCTTAAAAGATTTGGATTCCAAGTTTTCCTAACGGATCGTATATTGATTCACTTAAGTGTTATTTTTAGAATTGAATGATTATTGAGCTCAAATTTATAATACGATTATAAATTAACCATTCACTAGTGAATTAATGGTACTTAAGGATCAAGAGGTAATTAGAAGGGTAAAACGGTAATTTTGACTGACTCTAATTTACGAACCAATAATTGGAGAACAGAACTACATGAAATGATTATATCAATAGACTACACGAGAATTCTCTGTAAATACAATCTATAATCTCTAAAAGTGTAATTTCATATTTATAGTGGAGTAATAATGAAATTAATAAATAGAATTATTTAATCAAAGAGTTTAATCAACAATCTGGTTTGTTGGAGCTTAGCTCCGTGGTACCTAAGTCATCTATGTACTACGCAGTCTAGGGTGTAAATATTTCAGGACATGAGAAAATGACTAGTTTGTAAAAGGAATGTTATTTCTGGGGCAAGTATACAATTATGAAATAATCATGTGTGATTAATTAATTAAATTATTTATATTAATTTTTGAAAATTATATATAAATTACTATATCGATTTTTTTAGTTAACGATAAGTGAGACATTATATCTACTTTGTGAAATTAGATATTGTTAAATTATCATTAGATAATAGTTTAAAAAATGAACAATCTAAATCTGTTATTTGTGAACTAACAGATAAGTTAGTTAATATTAATAATCAGATAAGTTAATTTTGAATTAACTGTTATTTAGATACTTATCTGATTAAAATAAATATTTAATTCACAGTAATTGTCACGTGCCAATCACTGATTGACATGAACTACTATAGTATCACGTGACACTATAGTAGTGGGCGTGCCGTACTGTAGTGCCACACGACACTACAGTGGTCCCGTGAGACACTGTGTTAGTTCACGACAACTGTAGTGTCGAGTGGCACTACAATTGTGCACCAAATTATAGTAGGTCCGACTGTAATGGCAATTTGGTGATTAATTATATTTTTATGTATATCCCTATAAATCATATGATCCTAGAAAATATATATAGATATTATTCTAATAGCCTCATGTTTAGTGTTGGTTGAGTGTTGAGAACACAGCTGCTATCAGGGTAAATTTTCTCTATGATTAAAAGTTAATAAAAAATTCTGAAAGAATAATCATTGTATTGTCTCAGAAGATTGTCTTACTAGATTAATTTGTATCAGTAAATCTCTAGATCTTATGTATTGAGTACATTTAGAGACTATAAAATGTGTCCTTGAATTATTCTACGTGCTCATACACGTCCTAGTGCGTTTGAGGATTAACTTGAAAGATCTTGGTGTGGATCTCAAAGTCCGTTGTTCGTGAGAACGCAGGATCATTAGTTTACGTGGACACTTGATATAGACTACAAGAGGTATATGATTCATATCCATGTATGTCTTAGATTTAAAATATATAACTGATCCTGATTGAAAATAATTTTTCAATAAAAGTTTTTTTTTTTAAATTATTGTGTCGCATTTATTTTCTTTTATCGAAAAAGAATCATTTTTATAAATTTTTTGAAAGCCCGACGCTTCCACAGCATGAACGCCGCGTTTCAACAAGTGGTTTCAAACCAATCATTATGTATTTATGTATTAAATATTGTGTTGGTTTTCTTGCATAATTCATAATATGTTTGATATGTTGGAATGAATGGATGGTTTTACTTTTTGAATGTATGGTTAAATAATAAATCGTTAATTATATGGTACTTATTGGGTTAGGCTTTGTTCTTTAATTTTTTCTAAGATCTTGTGTAAGCCTTTTTTTAGGTGTAAGATTTTTGGTAATTTTATTTTAAATATTAAATTGTAATTATTTTGATCGCGAGAAGGTGAAAAACGCATGAGACGAACGTGGAGAAAAATAAAAGAAATAGGAATTCCTAGGGAATTCTGGCCCCGGCACCGAAAATAGGATTTCCGACGCTAGAGCCACCAAAAAAACAAACTTCGGCGTCGTGCTTATCAGAAAATTGACATAAGCGGTGGTGGCACCGTGATTGATGGTGGTGGTCGATGGTGACTGACTGTGGTCGACGGTGGTTGGTGGCGGCTGTCGGTGATGACGGCAGTGGAAGAGTCCTATCATTGAAGGCAACTGTTGTCACAGCTCGAGAGTTTCACAGAAATCCTGATACCAAATTACCCTATCACTACAGAGTTTAATGAAAACCTTAACTCTATATTTGATCTTTTAAATTTTGAAGTTTATTATTAATTATTAATTTTATGAAAATAAAAATTAAGTAATTATTGGATATGACCTAAGTTTGATCAAGTCAATAGATTATTTTTTGCATTTCAAAAGATAATTATAGAGATAATTTTAATTAAGAAAAATATTTTTTCTAATTCAAAAGATTTTGTTCAAAGATCGAAGGTTATGAATATGGACATCAAGTGGAGAATAAGATATTTTAAAATTATGTAATCTTGAAGTCCTCTTTGTAATTTTATTTTTTTGTTTCAATGGTTGTAATTTAAAAATACACAATAGTCACTCGATCCATTATTATTTTATTTAATTATTAAATAATTGTTTATGAATAACATGACCACGCATTAATCGATCACATGCCATACATGAAACACCAGACAATTTTATTTAATCATGCATCTCATAAGTAGAAACATGACTTATTAGGATTGTCTGATTATGTTTATATGAATTATTATGAGAAATCAATTGCATGTAAACTGTTAGATTTTAATTAGTTAAAACTTAATAATCACGCCACTTTAAAGGCCATAGTAACTTTTAGGATAACCATCTTTATTAAAAGAGTTTTATTAAAGTTTGATGAATGTAATTCATTAGTTATTATTGATTTAGGCTCTTTAGAAGGTTAAATGAACTTAGATCAATTAGATTGGATTAACTATTAATTTCACATTCATAGGGTTATATTTTTTTAACTAGTAATTAATTTAGAATTAATTGATTAGTTAAAATAAAAATACATTATCCTAAAATAGAGAGTGAGAGAAGGTTGACATGTCAATGTAATCTATGGTCTCCATTATTAGTACAATACCGTGAGGTACAAAGAGGGCCTTGAGATTGCTTTGTTTTCATCCCTCTTAAGAAGGTTTCGAGCTATATCAATACCAAGGTTAAGTGATGTAGTTTAGTTTTGACCGACCATAAGGTAACATATTCTAAATCAAGTCATGAAATCTGTAATAATGAGTTACACTCACAAAGTCATAATTAAGATTTGAGTATATAATTGTGACTTGACCAAATAAGTGATACCTTATTATGAAAAGAGAAATATGAGATATTTTGAGTTTTAATTAATAAAGATGAGATGGTCTCATAGACAGTCTAAGATTAATCTGACTGACTCTAAGGCAGTACATTAATTGTTAGGTTGTCTTATTGTGGATTATATATGATAAATTTATGTGTTTAATATGTTGCATTCATGCATTATGTTTACTTTCTGAATTTTGAATATTTATTTTAATTATATTCAATTATGTATGTTTTATATTTCAGTTATTATTATGTCTACCATGGGCAACCCTATTACTACTTTACTTGCACTTGAGAATTTAAATGGTGATAACTCCATAAGATAGAAATCCAACTCGAACATGTTGCTAGTTTATGAGCATAATGAATTTATTCTTGCTGAAGAAAGTCCTGAAAGGCCTGCAATCAATACATGGACTATTGACACATGGGCTACCATTGGGGGTGAGGTAAATGTTACTGAGAAAAACCCTTCTCCCTCTGTCGTTAGTAGTAACAATAAGAAGAAGAATAAGAATGTTAAGGACAAAAGAAAGAATAATGATGAAAAGAAGGCCAAAAGGTCAGCCGATGGTGAGAAGAACAATATTGACAGCGAACACAAGAAAAAATAGTTTCATTGTGGGGTTGAAAGTCATTGGAAGAGAAACTGTAACAAGTATCTCTCCGAGCTGAAAAAGAAAGGTAAATATGATTTACTTGTACTTGAAGCTTGTTTAGTGGAATATGATTTGTTATCCTTGATACTTTATTTAAAAGCCACTAAACATGTATGTTCTTCTTTGCAGATGTTTGATTCGTCAAGGGAGTTGGTTAAAGGTGAGGTCATTATGAGAGTTGGCAGTGGTGCGCTCGTGTTAGCAAAAGCATTGGGGACAATCCGCCTTAATTTTGAAAATAGTTATTTAGTTTTCAACGTACTTATTATATTCTTGGACTTTCAAGAAATTTGATCTCTCTTTTGTTACTGCATGAACAGTTATTCGAAGTTTCCTTTATTAATAATGAGTTTATTATTTTTAAGAATGGATTCAATATTTTTCATGCAAAAGTAGCAAATGGACTGTATATGCTTAAATTGACTGAACGCGCGTCAAATAATTCTGAATTATTTAAAGTAGCAAATCCTAAAAGTTACAAATGACAAAGAGTTTCTCATGGCGATGATAACACGTGTCCATGGCATCTTAGGTTGGGACATATTAATCTAGATAGATTAAAAAAGTTAACAAAGCATGGTGGTTTGAGAGAACTAAAAGTTAGAATTCTTCATGTTTGTGAATCTTGTCTCGAGGGTAAAATGACCAAGAGACATTTCACTAGAAAGGGCCAAAGAGCCAAGGAACCCCAGTGCAAAGTCATAGTGGGAGGGTTGTAAGACAACCTATTCGCTATGAACTAGAGGCACATATCCTAGTGTCTGAGATTGATAAGGACGATCCATTATCTTATGAAGAAGCAGTGGATGTTTAGGAAAATGAGAATGGCAAGATGCCATGAACTAGAAAATGAAATCGATGTATCCTAATTCTGTTTGGAAACTTGTAGATCCACCTGAAGATATCAGGCCCATTAGATGTAAATGGATTTTCTAGAAGAAAAGAGGTACATGTGGAAAAGTAGAGATTTTCAAGGCACGGCTAGTAGCCAAAGGCTATACACAAAGGGAAGGAGTGGATTATGAAGAGACATTCTCCCCTGTTGCCATGCCAAAATCCATTCGCAACCTTTTATCCATTGTTGCTAGTTTAGACTATGAAATATGGTAAATGTATGTCAATACAACTTTTCTAAATGGCTCTCTTGAAGAAAGCATCTATATGATGCAACCAGAAGGGTTCGTGAAAAATGGACAAGATCAGAAAGTGTGCAAATTGCTTAAATCTATTTATAGAGTAAAGCAATCATGTATATCTTGGAATCTTACTTTTGATGAGATTATTAAATCATATGGGTTCGAGCAATATGTTGATGAATCTTATGTTTATAAATACATCAAAGATAAGATAGTGATTTTCTTAGTTCTTTATGGTGACGATATTCTACTCACTGGGAATGATGTAGAAATTTTGTCAAAGAAAAATAAGTGGTTAGCTGAGTAATTCCAAATGAAAGATTTAGGAGATGCAAACTATGTTCTAGGCATCCAAATCCAAAGGGATAGAGAGAATAAACTATTGGCACTTTCTTAGATATTTATATTGATAATGTGCTGCAGAGATTCTCTATGGAGAATTCCATGAAAGGTTAACTACCGATAAGACATGAAATTGTCCTCTCCAATGAGCAATGTCCTAAGACACCTCAGGACGAAAAGGATATGAGAAATGTTCCTTATGCTTCAGTTGTTGGTAGTTTCATGTATGCCATGTTATGTACGAGACCAGATATATGTTATGCGATGGAAATTGTCAGACGTTATCAATAAAATCCTAGTTTAGAACATTGGATTGCAGTAAAACACATTCTCAAGTATCTTAGGAGAATGAGAAAATATATGCTTGTTTATTCAGGTGGAAACCTGAACCCCACTAGATATATTGATTCTAATTTTTAATCAGACAGAGATAGTCAAAAGTCAACGTCTGGATCAACCCTATGTGGAGGAGCTGTAGTCTAGAGAAGTATTAAACAATCCAACATCGTAAATTCACTATGGAAGCCAAATATATAATGGCTTGTGAAGCTGCGAAAGAACTAGTAAAGCTTAGAAAGTTCTATACTGATCTAGAAGTAGTTCTAGATATGAATAAGCCACTGATACTATAATGTGACAACAACGTGGCGGTAGCTAATTCCAAAAAACTGAGTCCCAAGAGGGGCAAGCACATAGAGAGCAAATATCATATTGTAAGAGAGATCGTGCATCGAGGAGATATGATTGTTATGAAAATAACATCAAATCAGAACCTCACCGATCCTTTTACCAAGATATATCCTGCAAAGTCATTTAAGAATCATGTGCAAAACATGGGGTTGAGAAAGATGCTACATTTTTTTATGGGAAATGGGAGATTGTTGGTGGTATTTCCCTCAAAGCATGTGTATTGACATTTTAATATGAAATTTAGTCGAATTAAATTTTTCTTATAATTGTTCTTTTAAATTATTGTTGAATACTTTATATAAAGATCTGATAAATTTTATATTTATTATTGAGACTATGATCTTGTATTAGTACGAGAAGATTAAGATTATAGATAATGATTAAAATTATCAGCAACATATTAAAGTATGAAATTTTTAATGAATGGTTGCTAGTACGGTTCACTAAGCATTATGAATGCACGTGATCTAGATTCGAATCATTGATGTGGATAGACATCTTAATGAATGTACTTTATATAATAAGATTATATATGATAGAACCAGTGTGAATTGATATCTTTATTAACTTACCGTTTATCATAAAAATTTAATGCACATCAATCTGATGATTATATATAGATTAGTCTGAATCCTGAGTAATTATGAACTCCTGTGCATGTCTATTGGATCTCCTAATTCACTGGTTGAATTTTTTTTGTAAAACAAGCTAGTGACTTTTGTTTTGGAGATCGAGTGATATGGATGGCTGAGAACATGATTTTATAAGATTTGAAATTCAAGCTTTCTTAACGAATCGCATATTGCTTTTCTTATGTGTTAATTCTGAAACTGAATGGTTATTGAGCTCAAATTTATAATATGATTATAAATTAGTCATTCACTGTGAATTAATGATACTTAATGATCAAGAGATAATTAGAAGGGTAAAACAATGATTTTGACCAACTCTACTTTGCGAACCAATAATTGGGAAACATGACTACATGAAATGATTATATCAATGGACTACACGAGAATATTCTGTAAATACATTCTATAATCGCTAAGAGTATAATTCTATATTTATAGTGAAGTAATAATGGAATTAATAAATAAGACTATTTAATTAAAGAGTTTAATTAATAATCTTGTTTATTGGAACTTAGGATTATAGGTCCATGGTCTCCAAGTCACCTTTGTACTTCGCAGAATAGGATGTGAATATTTCTGGGGCATGTACATAATTATGAGATTGTGATTAATTAATTAAATTATTTTATTAAATTTTAGAAATTATATATAAATAATTATATCGATTAATTTTTTAATTATCGATAAGAGAGATAGCATATATAATTTATGAAATTAGACAATGTTAAATTATTATTAAATAATAATTCAAAATTTGAATAAACTAAATATGTTATTTGTGAACTAATAGATAAACTAGTTTATAAGGATAATCAAATAAGCTAATTTTGAATTAACTAATATCTAGATATTTATCTAATTAAAATAAACATTTAATTCACATTAATTGACACATGTCAATCACTGATTGAGAATCAGAGACTGACATGAACTACTGTAGTGTCATGTGTCACTACAATAGTGGGCTTGCAGTACTGTAGTGTCCTGTGGCACTACAATAGTGGGCTTGCAGTATTGTAGTGCCACACGACACTAACGTAATGGACTTGCAGTACAGTAGTATCGTGGCACACAGTGCCGTGAGGCATTGTGTTAGTTCACGACAACTGCAGTGCCGTGTGGCACTACAGTACTGCAAGCCCACTATTGTAGTGCTACACGACACTACTTCAAACTGCAGTACTAACATTTTGAGATATTATAATTTATAAATTATAAGTTGTGCCTCAGTTTAGTTCTTTAAACTGCCACTAAATCATAATGTATACTCTAAACTTTTAAATATTACAATTTAAACGTTAAATTATTGAGAAATTATAATTTAGACCCTATAACTAACATTGTTTGTGACGTAATTTTGATAAAATTACAGTTTTGCTTCTTCCTAACATTTTGAGTTCAAGCTTAACATTTTTCTCCTTTGTTTATTAACATCGGGTCTCTAGAGCGTAGTTCTTTGACTAATCTCGAAGGTGGGTGTATAGGTCTACGGTTAGGAGTTTCCTACAAGTGCACTATGGGTAAATCAAATGATGAATCCTCATACCGATGACCACAAGAACATTTTCCCCTTTCTTTCTCACATATCAAGCTCTCTCGCTCTCTAGTTTTTCTTATCTCAGATTTTCATAGGGAAAATTCATAGTTGTGTATAAAAAGGTGAAGCTAGAAAATAGAGTTGATTTATTTGGTATTGACCTAAATGGATAGAGGTAGAAGAGGAAGGAGGAGGAGCTTCTGAAGAGGTTAAGAGATTCGATGTCATTCAATAGTTGAGAAACCTTTGACCTCGTTTGACAATCAGGCTACTACTGAATAATACTATATTAAACCTGGCAAGCTGGAGTGTAATGTATTATATTGTACTGGATTAAATAGTATTATCATGTGTTTGTTACTATATTACTTAAAAACATGTATTACTTATACACTGTTTGATACATGATAGTATTGGGCTACTAAACTGTTTCATATATGATATTATTGAACTACTAAACAAAGCCAAATTAAACACATTTCCACCTAACCCCAACCCTTTACACAAAACCATTTTTCCTGCGAGATGAATGGGTCAAGATGAATGGCACAAGAAGGAAGCTCTGAGGAAGCTTGCCATAGTAGAGGTGGCCCTAAAGGGGAGGTCTGAGGACTAAAGGCTATGCTGAGGGCATAGAGGACTAAAAAGAGTATGCATAGTTCTCCCTCAGTTATGATAGATGTAGGGATGAGGTAATTGAAGCTCACCTTGAATGGAATGCCAGTTCCTCAGCTATCTTATTGAGGATGAAGAGGTATCAAAGTACATGGATGGTTCCTCCTTCTTAAGAACAAGTCAGGAGGGAGGCTATCTATCATCATGCTATGGTAGTTAGTTCACACATTGGTGTTGTGCCTCTTTAGTGTGTTGAGATGTCACTTTCTAGTTCTACTCGGACAGTTAAGATCCCACCAGCACCTATTGGTTAAGTCCAACAAGAGTTAATTTTCTTACACCCAGCTGCTCCCGGGTAGCCTTGCGTGGAGGTCCCTGCTTCTTCACCTCAAGGGGTCAACCTGAGGAAGAGGTGTCTCCTCCACCTGCCAAGCAGCCTTTACCAGGAATCTGGGAATTTTTAGGTGTAGCTCTATATCTTTTCTAATTTGTACTTATGTACTTTTCTTTATTTCCTTGTCATTTTCCTTCTTTTTACTTTTTCTTTCCTTTTAGTTTTCTTTCTTTACATGTAATTGTGGGGGAGAAAAAATATCCGGGCTAAAGCCCACTCAATAATATTTCTGAACAAAGCCCAATACTCCCATTTCTCGGGTAGGGTCCGTATTAAGTCCAAACCGAGTACTCCTCTATGACCGAAGTCACCATGATGACCGAGGCACCCTCCACGAAAAGATTGATGGACACGACCCCACCTATACTTACACTACCGAGGTCACACAGATAATGAGGTAATCTCATACCTAGGTTCGTGGCTACTCAAGATAGCCGATATTATTTTCTTGTCATAATAATATATAATAATCAGTCATACATGGAAATGATAGACACATATCAAATCTATCAGGCAATCTCAATGATTGTTAAAGTGGATATGATGATAACCAAAATATTCTGATAAAAGAATATTCTTCATGAATATTCTCTATTCCTTATCAGAATAAGGAAGCAGATACAATGAATCTGGACGTTTGACTGATGTAAAAAATCATTATAAATATATGATGATCTCCATTAAATGGTAAGCAATTCTCCTATTGCTAATATTATTTTAAACACTCTACGGACTTGGTCGTCAGATTGCATTAGGGGGCACCCCCACGGTGCCCTACTGCTTTCACGATCATTTTTTATTTTTGCAGACCCCTAGACGAATCACTGAAATTGTAGGAGAGAGAAAAATATGGGCTAAAGCTCACTCAATAATATTTCTGAATAAGGCACAATACTCTCATTTCTCGAGTAGAGCCCATATTAAGTCCAAACCGAGGGCTCCTCCGTGACCAAAGTCACCAATGATGACCGAAACACCCTCCATGACCATATCGATGGACAAGACCCCACCTATACTTACACTACCGAGGTCACATGGATGACGAGCTAATCTCATTCCTAGGATCGTGGCTACTTGAGATAGCCGATATCATTTTCATGTTACAATAAGATATAATACTCAGTCATACAGAGAAATGATATGCACACATCAAATCTATCAGACAATCTCAATGGTTGTCAAAGAGGATAAGATGATAACCAAAATATCCTGATCAAAGAATATTCTCCAGGAATATCTCCATTCCTTATCAGAGTAAGGAAGAAGATACATTAAACCTAGACGTTTGACTGATATAGAAAATCATTATAAATATATAATGATCCCCATTTAATGGTAAGCAATTCTCCATATTGCTACTTTTATCTAAACACTCTACTGACTTGATCGTCAGAGTGTATTAGGTGAGGCACCCCCACGGTGCCTTGTCTACTGCTTTCATGATCGGTCTTGATTTTTGCAGACCCCTGGACGAATCACCGAGCAATGTGTGGCGGACTCCTCGACAGTCGATGATGACATATTTTTCACATCAACAGTTTGGCGCCGTCTGTGGGAATGTAAATCTCCTATTTTTCAAGATTGATAAAAAATTTATCCACCGTCGCGATCGTCACAACAACTGTATAACGATCCTAGAACGAGTTAAAAATCATGGAGTTTGCATATACAACAAGAATTCATCCCAATGTAAGAGGCTGACCTGATGTAGAACTAATCTTTCAACACTTTTATATACTTTACTCATATAACTTAATATTTATTTGAACCAAAACGAAATTAACCTGTTAGTGCTTGCACATGATGGAGACTTTCCTTTGGTTCTTATATTGTCTTTGAGTTCTCTATAGAGACTTAAGAAGAATACTCTGGGGGTGCCCCCAGTCACCACGAAGATGCTCCTCATTTATTGGGTTTCCTTTATTTCCTAGCCAGCGCAGACACTTTTGCGCTACATCAACATTTGTTCGAAGGGTTAATCATGAAATTTTGCTTTGGCTAGTTGATGAGGTCAAGTGTTTGATTCAAAGCTGCTCATATGTCTAGTTGAAAGTTGTATTGTCAAACTGCTTGCCGTTATCCGTAATGATTATGTGTAGTATGCTAGACCTACATATTATGTTCTTTCATTTGAAGTCTGGGGTTTTATGTTTGGTTATAATGGCCATCGCTTCTATTTCTACTCACTTCGTGAAGTAGTCTATAGCCATGATAGTAAATCTGTTATGTCCTTTCCCCATAGGCGTAGGCCATATCAGGTCTACTCCCAAGTGCGCAAAAGCCCACGGGCTTGGTATAGAAGTCAGCAGCTCCAGGATGGGGAAGGTACTCTACCGGGACAATCTTGATAATCTGTGAATCAAACATTGAGGCTAACTTCGCTAGAGTGTCTGCGTTTGTGTTCTGGCTTCTAGGAATTTGCTGGGTTGAGTAGGAACTAAATTGTGAATGAGCTACGTTAACTTGGGCTAAATACTTGGTCATGTTATCCCCCTTGGTCATGTACTTTTCAGTTATGTAGTTCACTCCTAACTGTGAATCGTTATAAATCTGTAAAGTATTTGTATTCATCGACCAAGCTAATTTCAAACCACCCATTAATGTATCATATTCTTTTTCAGTATCGGAGGCCTTGGACCTGAAACGTAGAGCATATTTCAACTTGAGCTGGTCATGGGATAATCGTGGCATGCCAACTCTACTAGCCTTCTCGTTGGACGCCTCATCTACGTACATGATCAAATGTTGTCCGTTTCTAGTAGCGATATGTCCATACAATGAGAAGTTATATCTGCAATGAAGTAGGGGACAATACTTTAAAAAATATGTCAAGGATAAGTCTCTTTGATGTGCTTACTGGGGAAGATTCTTTGATTAAGTATGAAAACTTTCCTTAAGTGAATGCCACCGTCATAAGGAGCTTGATGATGTCATGTATTCGGCCATCGGTATGGAGACACGACTATCTTGCATTCCACCATTTCTCGGACCGATTTGGGCATGGTAGGGGAATATGATCGATACTGACTAGGTCCAGTAATCATTATGCGGGCTTGTTTTAGATTAGACCCAAACGCACTCTCCCCCTCTATTAGTCTACAAAAATCGTAGTATATAGAACATTTTATGATACTAAGTTAGAAAATAGTCTAAAAAATATAGTAGTAAATAATCTTGATAATCTATGAATCAAACATTGAGGCTAACTTCACTAGAGTGTCTGCGTTTGTGTTCTGGCTTCTAGGGATTTGCTGGGTTGAGTAGGAACTAAATTGTGACAGAGCTACGTTAACTTGGGCTAAATACTTAATCTGTACTTGGCTCTAAATTACCTATTAAAAAAATAATAGTTAAGATACGTTTTTAAAAAATTAGTAAGTGATATTTTTTTCATAAAATTAATTTAGTCGTGTAAATTTATAGACCACAACTAAAATATGACTTTTAAAAATAATATTTGATATTTTTGTAGATATTTCATTTATTTAATTATCTATTTAAAAATCATCTTTCAAATATTTCATAAATTTAGGAGTAGTTATAGGAATTATTGGTGATTGTATATTTTAAAATTAATTTTAAGTATTTGATTTGTTGATATTAATCCCTAAATTAAAAAAAAAAAAACTGAATAGAAACATGAGATAAGGGTATTGTAGACAAACCATATAAGTTTACAACTAAATTAACTAAAAAATAGTCATTTACTTACTTTAATTTCTTTTAGGTCAATTTCTAACTTATTACTATGAAAGTGCCTTATCTATGTCATTTTCCCATTAGTCTAATGGCCATTATTTTTTTATATAATTTGTTTTCGTTTATATGTAGGATTGTATTGGAGCTATTGATACACATATTAAGTTAACTTTTTCAATTAAAAAGCAACCTTTGCTTCATCAATTGAAAAGGGTATCCAACTTAGAATGTGATGAAGATGTGTGACTTTGACATGTATTTTACTTTTGTTGTACCCGGATGTGAAGGAATCACACATGATACTAGTATTTTCTTTCACGATTGAAGATGAGAAATTAAAGTTTTTCAAGTCAGTCGGAAGTTTGTCAAATACAAACCTTTTTTTGTAAAGGAGTGTACCATGTTAACACCAATAATTTTTTCTTATATGTTATTTGCATATGCTTATTATTTGGTTGATTGTCGATCTCCATATGGTAAATAGTATCTTACTCCTTATAGATGAGAGCGCACATCATTCACACATTCATTAGAAATGTTCAACTGATCTTTTAAGGAAAATCATAGATAGACGTTTGAAGCCTGGAAGGCAATGTGGTATATTTTGAATATTTTAAATGATATGCCTTCAATCTCGCATAATGATCAAGTAGCGTTGGTCTTCTTGTTGTTATGCTCGTCTATAATTTTATTAGAAAAACATCAATTAGTGATAGAGATTTTTTTTTCTCATTATTGATAATAGTCTTAATTGTTTTTAGCAATGGTCATCTTGATATTACATTAGAGACATGTACTATCACTAGTATACTCCTGAAAATGATGGGAAGATGGACTGGATTAAATATTAATAGCCATTAAATTAAATGATTAATGACACTTTTAAATCTTTAAACAATATCGTCCAAATTATTTTTAAAATTCCATATATGTACCTTATGATTAATATTTTAATTGTCTGTTAGATTGTATTGGATTTTTCTTTAACCAATTGTATAACATAAATTTAATCAAGATAGCATACCTTAAAGCAAATATATATATATAAACAAATTTTAATATTATGGGTGTTCACGAATTGACGATAAAATCGAACCGAACCAAGCTGTTCATGTTAAAAGAATCAAACCGAACCAAGCGGTTCAGTTCGGTTCTTCAGTTCGATATTATTAATTCAAAATAATTTTTAAATGATATTATTGAAAAAAATCATATAAAATATAAGTTTTGTTTTGGTTTAGTTCAGTTCGGTTTTATAAAAAATTATATATAAAAAATAATATGAATTTAATGTTTCAGTTCAAAAACCACCAAATTTTTTAACCGAATTGAAACTTCAGTTCTCTCATTTTTTTCAAATCGAACACATATAAAGAGCCTACTGAATCGGTCATTTTCAGTTCGTTCGGTTTGGTTCGATCGGTTCGGGACAATTTTGAACACCCCTACTAATATATTTGAAGAATTCTACAATGAAGGAATGTTCTATATCATTTTTTGCACCTATCTTAACTGTTTAATGTTTAATACTTTTTATCTTTTGGGATTTTATACTCATTACATTTTTATTGTTTAGTTTATCGTGTACAACACATATCTTATTAAGATGTTATTGAATTATAAACAATGCATCAAGAAGCATTTTAGTGAGAAAACTAACAATCGGGTAAAAATTCCATCATAAGAACAAAAAAATTGTAACTATAGCTTGAAGAGGAGAAGAAACAAAAAAAATCAAAATAAACATAAAGATAAAATTATATGAAAACTAAAAATAACAGCGAGAATTCTCATATCAGAAGGAAAAAATGGAGTATATGAGATGGAAAGATATTTTTTAAGAAAAGAGCAAATCGTTTAAAGCCAATACTTAATTAAAGAAAAAAACATTGTATGTTTGCATTCTATGTGCATCCTTTTACAATTATAATTTAGATTGAATAGTAACTTAAAAATTTAAACTGAGCCAAAGGCCCCGATGTCAAGGTTTGGTCCTTGATACGTAGCTATTGCATTTTGCTATTTATATAGCCTTTGACCGACAGGTTGTGAATGATAAAAATTATCGTAATTCGACCTTTTTCGTTTCTTCAACCAAGACTAACAACTTTGTAAGGGGAGGGAGGGGGTTGTGGAAGTTTTGTTATACCAGTAATTTAGCTGTCCAGCACTGAAAAGAAATATTTATTAGGCTGTGTTTTTCTAACAAAACCATCTGTAGTTCAAATCTTATGCAGTGTCTTCAACCATATTTCTTAATTTGAGGATGGAGGCGTTTTGTGCTGTTTTCTTGGCTATAAGACATCCCCAAAAGCTATTTTTAATCAGATCAGAAAGTAGAACGAATTTCAGTGGTATATCTAAGCAGAAGCACACAAGCATTAGCCATTAGCCGAGCAAGGTAGAGCTCAGCCCAGCAATGTTAAGTTTAACTTCTCTGACTTGCCGAAAATGGGCATATTTGAATTTGCTTCTACTGCTTTTCTTTGTCAATCAAGCATTTTCTGGCACTATTGTCAAGTACTTGCCTGGATTTGACGGTGAACTTCCTTTCAGGCTTGAAACCGGGTACTTACTCTTCTTCTTTTAAAAAAAGTATGTCCAGTTTGTGTTGCATTTATTCTGCTTTTCATTTATTTCAAGAAAAATTGTTGTTTAGGTATGTGACCGTTGGTAATTCTGAGATGTTTTATTACTTCATTGAGTCTGAAGGGAATCCTAGAGAGGACCCTCTTCTTCTTTGGTATAGTGGAGGTCCTGGTTGCTCTGCTTTCAATGGCCTCATTTATGAAGTCGGTAATAGTTTTTCCCTTTAAACTAAAACTCTTATTTTCATGAGAGAGAGAGAGAGAGAGGTTTATTACTTTCAAGGCTAACTTCTGCTGGAATTAAAACAAGTTTGAAAGGGGAATTTAGAAGATTTTTACTTACTGCTGTCCTCCTTAACTACATGTAGGTCCATTGGCCTTCAATATTACTGCATATGAAGGGGGTGTGCCTTCCACATATTACTACCCATATTCCTGGACGAGGGTCAGTGATTAGTATCTCAGGCCATTTTTTATCAATAAATTTCTTATAAGCCCCTTATTAATATTTACCTTTTGGGATATTAATCTCACTCGTGGCTGTGTATGCGGATGCAGTCAGCTAGCATATTATTCGTGGATGCGCCGGTTGGAACTGGTTTCTCTTATGCGAAGAATGCGGCGGATTACCTTACTTCTGATACGAAAACTGCATGGCAGGTTTATGGATTTCTAAGAAAGGTAAATAAGACACATAAGTGAAGTCTGAGAGTTATTTTGAACCGTCCGCCCTGGAATGGCTTTTCACTTATAATCTTGAGTTGTAATACTACAGTGGCTTGATGAGCATTCAGGATTCCTTGGAGTTCCATTATTCGTAGGAGCTGATTCTTACTCTGGAATTTCTGGCACAATTGTTGTCAAGCACATACTAGATGGTAAGTACCTTTCATGCTGATTGCCAAATTCGATATTCGTTCTTCTCAACAGTTTCTCAATTTTATTAGAATTTGTCAAATTTTCAGATAATGATGCTGGATGGAAGCCACGCCTAAATCTCAAGGTATGCTATTGAATCGCAGAACTCGAGTGGCAAAATGATTATCTCCGTGTTATTTCTGATTCAATGATGGTTATGCTAATGAGATAGTAAACAGTAACTTACAGTGAGAGTTGACGATATGGTTTAGGGTTACATTTTAGGATGTCCTCGAACAGATGCATCCATTAACGAGAACTCGAAGATAATATACTCTCATCGTTTCGGACTTATATCGGATGAACTCTACCAGGTATTCGTTTCCTTTCAAATATGTATACATACATATTTCAGAAATAATTACAGCTGTGGATATTAATATGTTTCTGCAGGCAGCTAAAGAGAGTTGTAATGGAACTTATCATGATATTGAGACATCACAGTCTCAATGCTATGAGGATCTTCAATTAATCAAGAAGGTAAAAGGCTGTACAGAATTTTCACTCATCGTTTAGTTAAGAATTCCGGGAACTATTAATTATAGGAATTATTGACTAGTGTTCTGATATTATAGTGCATCAAAGATATAAACAAGAATAGCATTCTTGAGCCGAAGTGCACGTGGGCATCACCCGAGCCAAATGATGAATCGGTTAGAAGATCTCTAACAGAGAAGCCTGAAGATTTCATCCTGTCACCTCCGAAAATCCCCGAGTTTTGGTGCCATGTAAATCTCTCTTAACCTTATGTGTTTTCCATTCTTAAAGATATGCCGAATGACTTATAAAAACTACTCCATTTTCTGCAGAACTTCAATTATGCACTCTCTTACCCCTGGGCTAATGATAATGGCGTCCGCAAAGCTCTTAACGTCAGAGAGGTAACACTAACAGTACTCCTAAAACGAACAATGATGCCATTTTTATGCTGATAATCCAGATTTATATGTATAATTGTTTCAGGGAACAGTATATGATTGGAAGAGGTGTAACAAAAGTTTAGCTTTCACATTTGATGTGAGTAGCGTGCTCGAATATCATCGAAATCTAAGTACAAAAGGATTACAAGTTCTAATATACAAGTAATCTATTCCAAACACATTAAAATTTGATCCATATGTGAAGTGTTAATCGAATTATTCTGAACAATATGATTTACTTTTGCTGCAGTGGGGACCATGACTTAACAATTCCAAACATTGGCACAGAGCAATGGATAAGGGAGTTGAACTTGACCATTGTTAATGATTGGAGACCTTGGATAGTTGATGGTCAAATTGCTGGGTCAGTTTTATTTCCTCTCTTCTGTATATAACCTTCCTAATGTTTAAAGCTGCTGACTAAATAAGTTTTTGGGCTGTTTGAGTTGTGCAGATATACTATCAAATATTCGAGTAATGGATACCGCTTGACATATGCTACTGTAAAGGTAAACTACAGAAATTTGTCAAAATACAAAAGATTTCTAAGTTATCTAATCTCATTATCAGTGTATGCACAAAACACTCACAACACATGCTTGGAGTTGCAGGGGGCAGGTCACTCACCTCAAGAGTACAAGCGAAGAGAATGCTTTGACATGTTTGATAGATTTATCCATTACTATCCAATTTAAGTAATGTTCAAAAAGCTGTTGTTGCTTCTATTTCTGCCTCTAAATGAAGGTTTCTCTGTTGTGATTTTGTACCACTTCATCGGCATAAATGAGCAAATGTTGTCAGCAATTTGCATATTCAGTTAGTAATAAATATCTCTTATACATTTCTAAGTTCCAAGTTCGATTTATTTTGTCAAATTGTGGATAATGTACAATCATTTATGCTGGGATGGTAATTTTGTGTATCTATTATTAGGAGGCTGTGATATGAACCATATTTTTGTCCCCTCTCTGTAAGTCAAATCTACCATTCAAATATGTCCCTCACCCTTTCATGTTTTAATTAATGATATGTTTATTTTATCTGATAAATTACATCAATTTTTCTTATAGTTTGTCTTAATCATATGGATATTTCTCTAGTTAGCTCTTTGCCCTTAGTGAAAATGTCTAAAATACATTCTCTAATAGACGCCTCACCACTTTTTGATGCAACCATCATGCATTTCAGCAAAAAATCATAGACAAAGATGTTTTAGACTTAATCTCAAACGTCGATGTATACAAGTCATAGTATATAACTAAATAAAATTAATTTTTTTTTTACAAAAATACGGCAAATACATGAGTCTTCCCTCCTCAAAGCTGAGCGTTCCCTCTTCTCCCATTGAAGCTTTTCTGTGTCCTTTTTCCCCTGCTCTCATGGAGGATACTACTAGCAAATGGCAGACGCTTTCACTCACGGAAGAAGAAAACGAAGTCGTCAACATTTCCCCCAACTCGACGGAGTCGGCCTTAGACAAAAATCGTTGCCTCCTCCTAAAATCGTTAACAAACATGCCTTCAAGAAAACACTCCTTCAGGTCTGGAATCTTTCCCAAGGCACAGTCATCAAAGAGCTCTGAACTTTTCTTGGTCAATTTCATAAACCCCATGGAGAAAAAGAAAATCACCAACAACGAACCGTGGCATTTTGATAAATCTCTCATCCTTATGGGAGACCTAGATGAATCAAAGCAACCGTCTGATATTGTCCTCTCAGAAATCAGTTTCTGGATTCACGTCTATAACCTTCCCCTAGCAAGCATGATAAAGGAAATGGGGTGTATAATTGGAGAATAAATTGGAAAATTTTTAGTGGTAGAAGAAAACCCCGAGGGTGGATGCTAGGGGAAATTCCTTCGTCTGAGAGTCGTCTAAATGCCGATGCTCTACTTCTACGCGGGATAAAACTTAATCTTTCTCCCTCGGGTTCTATCATCTGGGCAACCTTTAAGTACGAAAAATTACCCAATTTCTGCTACTATTGTGGGAAGTGAACCATACAAGTAGGGATTGCGAGCTTATCCTCTCCTCTGACTCCAGAAAACCCAAAAAATACCTTTGAGTATGGCCCTTGGTTAAGGGCAGCAGAAACCCAAAGTAAATCGCTCAAGCCCCTGGATAAAACCCCATATACCTCCTCAGATCTGAAAATCCAAAACAGAGGCTCTCTCTCCTTCCCCAAGTGATTCTCATTCAGAAAATCCCCTGTCCAAACCAGAAAATCACAGGCGGTCGGTAGAAGAAGAAAACCGGACGTTAGGCAACATGAGTGCGGGGAAACTCAGAATCAGCCAATAGTCCAATTACCACGTGGAAGTTGTGAGGATCCACCTCAGACAAAATCCTTCGCGACAATTGTCGCCGACAATGGGAGTGCGTCGCCTGTACCTGTCAATGGGAAGGAGTTGGACGGAATCTGTCAGGGAATTTGAGGTGTTCAAAATTGTCTCGACTGAATAAAAAATGATCGGTTCGATTGATTTTTTATATGTGTTCGATTTGATTCGGTTCATTTTTTTAGATCGACTTGAAATTTTGATTTTATTTGAAATTTTGATGGTTTCGAACCGAATTAAAACATTAAATTAATATTATTGTTTTGTTTTTTATATATAATTTCATATAAAATCGAACCGATTTTTTTTATTTTATATTATTTTTTCAATAATATCATTAAACATTTATTTTTAATTAATAATACCAAACCGAAACTCATGGTTCGGTCCGGTACAGATTGTTTAGCATTCACAGTTCGGTTCGATTTTATTGTCGAACCGAAGTTTCGGTTCAGTTCAGTTTTTGGTCAAAAACTGGCCGAATCGAACTGGGAACACCCCTAAGGGAAATGACGGCTTACTACTTTTGGAGGATAGTAGCCACGTTAGGGAAGAAGACTGTTTGGATGATGACTTAATGGACTCCTCTCCCCTCACTATGGATAATTAGTAATGTACAGAAATAGACCATTGGTCCAAATTAAAGTAAAATAATAGCCTAGATTGAATTTAACTTTAAAAAATAGACACTCTAAATGGCGGCAAAAACTTTTGATACCGAAAAAGAAAGTTCGGTGGAAAAAAGTTACAGAAAATTATATGTATATGGTATATTTCATATATATTGTACATATTACATATGTTATATATTATATATACAGTATAAATTATATTGACATATTATTTTCTTATAAAATTTATGGTTTTAAAAATATATATGTTAGTATATTTAGTATATTTACAGTATGTATTTAATTAGTATAGTTCACATTAGTTAGGTTTTGTGATTACAAGAATATTATATGATATTTTTCATTATTTATTATATGTAATATAATATATTGTGTAATAAATGTAACTACATGATCGTTTCTTGAAATCTTTATTTTATTAATATGAAATTCATACAAATATACTCATAAATCTCATATAATGAAAGACACACACACACATGTTCTTCAATACATGATTGTTTTAATGTTATTATGTGGAACGATAATAGAAAGTGCTGTACTTATCTAGATCTGGTAATCAACTAAAATATTAATTGATTTATTAACTGAATTAATTGGTTAATTAAATTAATTAAATTAATTAATTTAATTAATTAAAATAATAATTAATCAATTGAATAATAATATTGTTAGAGAAAATAATATAAATGGAGAAAGCGAGAATGAATTGGTGATTTGGGATGAGGGAAGTAGATTGGGTGGGGAGGAGAGTGGGCTGAGAGGTGGAAAGTTGGAGAGGGAATGAAGAGTTCGGATTAGGTGGCAGCACACGGGCTAAAAAATGTGAGCTTAAGAGTCTAATGACTATTTTTTATGATATTTTACAAATATGTTATTTTCTATATTTGTTATTTGGTTGGGCCTATTTTTCAAGAAAGCCCTATGGATAATCATATCCCATCTCCTTCTTGGGCCTTTTTCTCTTAAGCCCACTTAAACCATAATTTAAAGACTTTAAACATGACTAACAAGCTTTTATTATATTATTAATATAAAAAGGAAGAACTACACAAATGGTCGCCCTGTTTTTAATTGCAATAATGGTCGGACGACCAAGTGTATAATAATAAATTACAAAACCATTTACCATTAGGCCCTTAATGAAAATGGCCTAGAGTCCACGCGCTACAATTACGCATGTAATGGCCCAATACGCGTAACTGTAGCACCAATTTAAACGAAATAAAATGCCCTTATATGAAAACGCTCATTTTGATGCAGGGAAGAAAAGTGAGAAAACAAGTTAAATTATAAAGATACACACTCGCCGATCGTTGACATGTGTACCAGACTTACAACACTGACCGTTCGATTAAAAATACACGGATCATCACTCAAAAACACTCCATCATCGAAACAGAATACCCACGAAATCCAGAATACCCACGAAAATGAAAACCCACTTCCATTGCTCCGACCTGCACGAAAAGGCAACCGCCAACAAGAATCAATAAAAGGATATCGAAGTTGCAAAAACATTCCGCAACAAGTAAGAAATTTCTTCTGTACATTTTACCAGTATCTAACTTATTGACCTAATCTTGTTTTTTATAATTTCAGTACTTTAGATGCTTATTAAGTTCGCCGTTTCAATAAATATGTTAAATACATGTTTCTAATATCTAATTTAGTTACAAAAACTTCTATTAACTCTATTTGCTTTGATTTTTCTTCTGATTTTTTACTAGTATCTAGATTACTGACCTAATCTTATTCTGTTTAGTTTTAGTTTACTATCTAGAAGTTTTGAGTCTTGTAGAGGCATATTAAGTCCTCAAATTCAATAAATCTGCTAATAAAATTTTCTTGTATCAAATTTAGTTATAAAAGCTTCCATTAACCAAAAGTAGTGGGATTTACATTTTTGTTTATGAGCATCATAATTTGAAACATATTGAACACATCACACTAGCTATGTTCAATGTATATAAATTAGATACATTTGGTATCTCATTTAAATACTGGTTTAAGAATATGAATATTTATATGCTTAAATTGTGTTGTTATGATTGACAGATGCCTCGCGAAAAAAAGAAATCCCATAAAAAACATAAAAAAACAGAAGGGCTGGCCCGTAGAACAAGATCACAAGTTCGAAGAATGAAATATAGACAAAAGAAAAAGGCAGTACACCAGCAACAAACAAAACTACTATAGATTCCAGAACTAGAAGGGTTGTTTGAAATTCAACCTACAACCCAAGAAGAGGAAACCCATCCTACAACCCAAGAAGAAGAAGCACAACCTACCTTAACTCGAAGATGAAATACAAAATACAACACAAGAAGATCAAACACAAAATATAACACAAGAAGAAGACAATGAGGAAGAAACACAAGAAGAAGACAATGATGAAGAAGCTAAAGAAGAAGAGGATGATAATGAAGAAGAATCTGATGAAAAAGAAGCTGATGAAGAAGAACAAGAATTTGAAAAGGAAGCCGACGACGATGCCGCATACAAGTCAAAGGTAAACCATATCTAAAAATGATATATGTCAATAATTTTGATACTGGACTGATATAATTTATTTATCAATTTAGAACAACCCACTGCTTGTTCTGCCAAACAAGTGGAATGCGAAGTAGAGGATAAACCTGTAATAGCAACCATAAAAAAGATTTTGAATGCTAAACAATAAAGATGTTTCAAGGAAACATGTTTGGGGCATTTGCTTGACACCGAGATTCATAGCTTCCCATCACAATTGTTTATGCACCTACTAAGATAACAGTTCCAAAATGTCAACAAAATCGACAGGGTCTGCTTTAATTTTGATTGAACAATTGTAAGTTTTGGTCTGAAAGAACTCGCCCTTGTAACAGGGCTGAATGGTGGTGAGTATGCACTCATTCGGAAAGGTGGGATGCCGACAGGGGAGTTAAGAGAGGTTATTTTTCCTAGAGTGAAGTCAATAACTAGAAAGAACCTTACATTCTCATTCAATGCAATGTAAGGAGCAAAAGAGGAGTGCATGATAAAAGTTGCAAGGTTATACTTCTTAGAAAATTTTTTGTTAGGATAGCAGGAAAGCATCAAGATCAACATACAACACGTCGACATGATTGATGATGATGAGATTTTTTAGAAGTACCCGTGGAGGAGGCTATCATATGAGCTAACCATATAATGCATATGGCCAACACAATTTTTAACACGGACATGGTATGTAGTTTATTTACGGTATATAAATGTATTTACATTTGTTGTAAAATATTCTTCTTACTAACCTTTTTCTTATGTAACAAATGATTAAATAGCTATGCATTATTTTGACGTCGATAAATCCCACAAAGGCAAGAATTGGATGAAGCGCACATGGCTACATTCCATACCACAAGCAAGTCAACAAAAAAAGGGAAGGAACCAGTAACTAATGTTGTCCAATCAGATGAATAAGACACATTTGATCAATTGATGAGAACACCATGGGAGAAAGTAAGAGAAGGAGAAATAAGCCGACAAGGAGGAGATTTTGAAACAAAAGAGCATTGGGATAAAAGGTAGTGGGGTAGAAAACTCTGGCTAGAACAAAGGGAAAATAGCCAGAGTAGAGAGAGAGGAAGAAAGTTGAGGGAGAATAAGGGAAGAGGAATTAAAAGTTTCCCAAAAAACCAAAGGAAGAGAATCATATAGCCTCGGGCGGACGTTGCGTATAAATGAGCGCTGGAGTGAGATCTGATTAGGCCTCATGATGTTGTAGGTTTCATCAAAAGATAGTAACATAGAAGAAGAAGCACTTGGGGTAGTAGGAGGAGGCAGCCGTTGAGTAATAGCAGTGGGAAGAGGGAAAGGAAGAGAAAGGAATGAGGCTTCACGCTCGGGGTCAAATAGCCACTTCCAACATCGGTTGGTGTCCCCATAAGTAGCAATTATCTTAGCCTTATCTTCGGGAGTCTCAAATGAATTAGAGTCTTTGCTCTTGTCTGCAAGAAAAACAAAGAAAGATTAGTTGGATAAAAAAATCAGGGTAATTTAAGAAAAGTAGGGGATGCAAAGGGGCATGGTCACTCACCAAATGATATCCATTAGTAGGGATATGGAAGTGACCGTCCAGACATTCCAACGTTTGTTACCCTTCATTAAGTCCAAAATAATTAGACCACCGGTCAGGCCATTCCTTGGAGCACAAAGTAGTTGCCATTCTTCTCCTAATGGAGTAAAGAAAGTGAGACTCATTAGGACCTAACTCTAAACTATATAATATGTCTAGAGCCTCCAAACCTAGAAGAATCCTATATGTATTCGAGGTAAATTGTGTAGGAGAGACATCATCATATTAGAAGAATTCTTGAAATAAATGAGAGATGAGAAACCTAAAGCCTAGTGCAATATACATGGTTCTAAAATTTAAAACGCATGGATATATGGATGGACTAACAAAGTCCCCATCAAATTAAGAGTACTTTACCTCGTTGGGAAAGCCATACATTACCAAAAAACGAGTCGGTTAAATTCTTCTCTAATCCTAATTCTAGGGATAGAATGAGAAAATGAAGAAGAAGCCATTTACGAAAGAGGAGAAAAAAGAAGGCGAAGCGAGACAAGAAACTTTATTCGCCAAATGGTGGATTCGAATTAAAAAGTAATAACTATCAAAAGTCGTAATGGTATAGACAATAATTAGTGTACGAGCACAGAAGCACAGACATAAGTCACACGGGTATAAGGGAAGAAAATAGAAGAATCCAAACAGGCAAAGGCATCCCCCGATCCAAGAAAGTCAATGATGACCTGGGAAGGAGTGAAATGGCGCTAGAGCAAATAGTAATGATTAGAAGTGTGACAATATCGATAGGTAATGAACGATAGATCAAAGATACATTGTTTTGTATCAATGACTTGTAACCAATATACAAAACTGGGGAACATGAACATGATAAATTAGATAAAAATTTTGAAATAACAAGATTCTTTATGAACCCCATAAAAAAGTTAAAAAATTAAGCGAGGTGAATTTTAAGGGAAAGGGGCCTTCGAAAAAAAATGAGGGAGTGAGTTTTATTAAAGAGAGGCTCGATTTTACACTTAAACCCTTTCCCTCTTCAGTCTTCTCTCTCGATTTCTTCTCTCTTTAAAATCTCTAAGCTTCAACCTCTCTTCAATGTCGAATACATAGGGCTTAGGAATCAGTTTATTCTTTCATCTTTCTCTCGAGAAGCTCTATCAGGGGAGCTCTGATGGAGACTCACTAGTTTGGAAATGTTCTTTGGATGGTGTTGTTTCTTGTAAAGCTGCATATTCCTCTCTTACTGAGGTTAGTGATTCCGTTAGCTGGGATAAGAAGATTTGGAAGCCATTTATTCCACCCTAGCGGTTTATCCTCACTTGGCACTTGTTTCATGCAAAGATGCCTACTGATTTTACTTTGCGTGCTTGTGGTTTTATTTTTCCTTCCTGGTGTCGTCTTTGTTATGCCGCGGGGGAGGATTTACATCATCTCTTTATAGAATGTCATTTTTCTCATGAACTATGGGATGCAATGTCGATTATTTTTAGAAAGGATATCAAGCTTGATAGTACATTCTTAGATCTTTGGTAGATGGCGATGAATGTATCTTTTAGCACACAATTGAAGACTCTATGGAAGACTTCCATTATTATTGTCTTTTGGGTGGTGTGGTACCTTCGTAATCAAGCAACCTTTGAGAGTAGGAAACATGTATTTGCTGAAGCTCTAGAATTACTTTGGCATTTAGTTCGTGAAGCAGACTCTTTTAATATTGGCACAATGTAAAGTTCAATGGAGGAACTATTGAGACTTCAGTAGTTTTATGTTTTGAGTCATCATTTCAAAGCCCCGCGTATATTGAAATTTTTTGGCATACTACCCCATCAGGTTGGATTAAGGTGAATATTGATGGAGCAGCTTTTGATAGTCCTGGGCGTGCAGGTTGTGAAGGCTTTTTCTGAACGTCTAGATGATTTGTTAAGGGTGTTACGCTATTCACCTTGGCATATGCTTTACTTTTGAGGTCGTGCTAGCTATTACTACTCATGATTTTGTTTATGCTTCGACCTTTGAATGGAGACAATCATGGTTGAAAAGTGATTCTATTTTTGTGGTGGCCATTGTTCGTACTAGATCTCATAATGTCCTTTGGCGTTGTGTACTTCTTGAAATAAATGTTTAAATTTAATCGATTAGATAGACTTTGTTGTCACTCACATTTATCAGGAGGGTAACCATGTTGCAGATTATTTGGCGACCAGAGCCCCTAGTATAGTTACTCCAACTTGGTGGTGAAATGTTCTTGATTTTTTTTCATTTATTTCTTATGATATTATAACATAACTTCTTTTAGGTTCTGCTAATTTTTTTTCTTTTTGTTTTATTTTATTAACTCTTTTATTTTATTTTAATAATATGTTGGGTTGGATTAAATGATGAAGATGCTATGGAGGTGCCAGCCTAGCTGGGATGTCCTAGTGCATCTATTGATTCTTATCACCAACAACCTTATATAAAAAGTAAAAAGAGAAAAAAAGAGATGAGAAATTGATTACCACATGTAAAACTTCTTTAAAAAAGTGGATCATATCTTAAAAAAAAGTGGATCATGAGTGTAGTGCATGAGTGGAAACAACTACATGGCAATTGTTGGATTAGCACCCACACATGGAGCTTTCTTAGAGGCTCCCCAATTAATATATGATTTCATTTAATTTATCAAGAGTCATTTGTAGGTTACAACAAGCACGTAAAAGAACAGGAAAAAAATATATAAACAGAAAATTTTCGAGCTCCCAACAAGCAACAATAAAGCGCATTGCATGGCATATCCCTGAGGTTCATTTCACGTCAGTGGTCAGTCAGTAGCGTTCACTCTATGTGCTGTCACACTTGCTTTGCTTCAATTTTTTTCCTTTTAAGAATTACTTCAACATTTCAATTTGAATTGATGTTCTTATCAGTTTTTATTGTTTTGAAATATTATTTATATTCCTAAAGAATTAGTATATTTGAATTTCTGTAAGAATAATAATTATCCATTTTCGTGGATCTTTCTTGATTGATCAAAGAGTAAGATTAATTGTGGTTGTGGAAAATTTTTATTTTTGAAACTGTGATCATGGCTTTATTTCTTAATTCAATTTTGACTATAGTATTATTATATTAATGTTTATCTGAGAAAATAAAATGCCAAAGCTCAATCTCATAGAGTTTTCTTAATGTTGGATTAACTATAATAATTAATTGAATACATTTATGCGCTTATCTTATTTATCTTTATCATAGTTCATACATTTGACAACAATTTCATTTAAAATGGTTGTATTTTTAGGATTTTCATTTTTAGCATCTCTACACCCATCAAGTTATATATAGATCTTAAAATCATAAATAAATGTGTGAATAATTCGTAAACTAATTTACTTAATTATTATAATGAGTGATAAAATACAAACTTGTAAATGATTGATATATAATTTGATCAATTAAAACTTGATATATAATTTGATTAGTAGGGGCAATGCCATAAATTTTTTCAAAAAAGGGCAAATGTTTATCCAAAAGTCAAGTTATTTTGAGATAATAATGAAACATTTTCTGGCCAATGTTATTTATGAAAATTGGAAGTTAAATAAGTCTAATGTATGTAATATGGTATTAATTCGAAGGACGTAGAAGTGGAAAATTTCATAATTTTTACAATTTGAAGAGGGACAAAATAATTTATTGTTGCAGCTAAAAATTTAACAACATACATGTCACACTCTGATGGGTTGTTACTACTCTTACACCTTTTACGACATCATCATAATTGATTTTTTATTTAGTATATAACATTCAATAGATGCGCGTATTACAAACTAAAAGGGAAGGGAGAAGGGAGAGAGTTATTGAGAGAGAGAGATAGGAGGAAGGAAGGAGTGTGTGTGTGTGTGAGAGAGAGAGAGAAGGAGAAAGAGAGAAAGTGATGGGAGAGGAGGGATAAAGTATGTATATGAGAGAGAGATAGGATAAGGAGGGATATAAAGAGTGTGTGTGAGAGAGAAATGCTTAATTAAGAGAGAGAGAGAGCGGGGGAGGGAGCGGGAGAGGGAGATGAGAGAGAGTGTGTGTGAAAAAGGAGGGACAGCAAAAAAGAGAGGGGAGGGAGAGGGGGAGATAGAGAGATTCAAGCAGGGAGGGATAGAGGGAGACAGAGAGAGAGAGAGAGATAGATAGATAGAGAGAGATAGATAGATAGATAGATAGATAGATAGACAAAGAGAGAAAGAGAGAAAGGAGGAGGAGGGAGCGCGAGAGGGAGATGAGAGAGAGTGTGTGTGTGAGAAAGGAGGGATAGAGAAAAAGAGAGAGGGGAGGGAGGGAGGGTGACAGAGAGATACAAGCAGGGAGGGGGGAGGGAGGGGGAGAGATAGAGAGATAAGAAGGAGAGTGATAGAGAGAGGGAAAAGAGAGGGAGAGGGAGAAAAGGAGAAAGGGATAAAGGAGGGGAGAGAGGAGGGGGAGAGAGAGAGAATGAACGAGGAAAACATGTTTGTATGTGTCAGAGAGAGAGGGAGATAAGCAGGATGTGAGAGGGAAATGGGGGACTATATAAGTAACAAAACAAACAAGGTCATCCATCGAATTCCAATTCACATCCCAACTAAAACAAAATGTCTAAGAACTATATAAGTAAGAAATTGAAACAAGTTAGACAATTAAAAAACAACAGTAGCTAAACGAAGATGTATTCAATCGACTTCCAATCAAGTAAACATAAAAGATCAAATTGTTGCAATTTGCAAATCAAAATCAAATGTGTTCGACTTCAAAACATTTCTTCACAGCTACGTGATTTACAAAGATATGATTAACAACTAACCAACGATTTACAAAGATTTTTCTACCTTAAGTACTCAACAATAAGGTCATCCAACTCAAATTTCAATTCAATTCCTAATTAAAACAAAATGTCTAAGAACTATCTAAATAAGAAAATGTAAAAAATTAGTCAATTAAAACATGTTAGCAGCTCAAACATGTCAAACTATATAATCTTGACCAAATGACAATGTGAAACAAACATTTAAACTAATATCATCCTCACAACTAATTTCACAAACCCGTTACTAAGAAATCTTTCAAGCACTAACAAGTTAGCAACTCACACAATCAATTGAACTCATTCAATTTTAATACATTAAAACACCACTGGAAACTTTTCCAAGAATTTAAAGAATCACTCGCAATTTGAAAACTAATTTACGAGTTGCATCTAGAAATATGTAAAAAAGGACGGGTTTTGAGGAATAGACATTTGAAATATCGTAGTTCTTAAAATATAAATCTAATTGGTTCCATTTTTTAAAGATTAATCCTTAACCTAAGAATTTTACTGCATACAAAAAGCAAACAAAGGTTACAGAAGAAGTTATGGTCTTTTGAGCTTGCCAATGTGCAAAAGATGACATTTAATAAATCATAGAGTAGCAGTCGGTGAAAAGTTCATATTATTTCACATAAAAATGCAAGATTCGTCAAATTCGACCATCTCAAAGCCAAACGAATGTTCTCATAAGGCGCAGTTTTAAGATGATCAACATAGAACCTATCATTATAGCATTGAACTATCACAAGAAATATGACAGTTTTATCCCAATGAATTTAATCAACTATATAAACACAGACTAACATCCATAAATATTTTTCCTGTTGATTTCTTATTTGAATAAACACTTAACAAAATTCTAGTTCTAAACAATACCAGGAAAAAACATTGTTCTATGGACCAAGGGGAAAATCAAATTGTCTTTCCAAAGCAAAAAAAAGGTGAAAGTAAAATCAGATCTCAATTAAAAAAATGATTCAATAGCTTTTTCACTTAATATTTTATATCGGATGAATGTTACGATCATAATGTCACTTTTGCTTTATACCATCAAGCTTAAAAACAATTTTAATTATGACAAATAGTCCGTGGACTAATATTTTAATTATGCGTGTCAGTCATAAATAAAGTGAAAATATTGTTAAAACACTTAATCTTACCTGTTTATGCAAACAGTATAAATGGCAATCAAAACTGTATGGGGCGAGATACACGCGGCATATTATGAAAGACACGATGTATATCAAACGAACTCCAAATGGCCTAAATCAATGTTGGATGAACTCAGCATGTCCCGAAGAATTTAGAACCGGAATGAACTGCCTATATACCAGACCGTAGAAGATCGAACCAGGTAGAGGATATTTTTAGAGGATATCGGGTGTCCAAACCGGCTCATTTTTAGAGGATATTTCAGCCACACCAGTGGGATAGTGGTGCGTAGATTTAGGACCGGTCTGACCAGTGCGATCGATTTTGCAATTATTGCAATTACTTGCCTAATTGTCAGACTAGTTGAAAAATTGGTGTGACTGGTGGTCAAAAAGAAAAAGTTCCTTATTTAACGATTGGTCCGTCCGATTCTCCAACTGGTCTGACCGTTTTAACAATGTTTTTCAACACTTTATATACCCCATGTCTTTGTCATTCCACCACACCTCTCCACCTCTCTCCACTCCTCCCCATTGAAACTCTATGGTGTTTTATTCTTTGAGATGTTTGTATTTTGAGCAAGAATTTAAGATATTTTCTAGAGAGAAGCTAGTACAAATTGTGAGCGATAAATTGAGAGATCTAGTATTTTATAGAGTGAGAAATTTTATAAGAGATTAAAAGATCTCGACCGAGCTGTATTGTAAAGGCTTGATCGTGAGGAAAATTTTTTCAAGGGGGATCCTTGAAGCGTGGACGTAGGGATAGGTTTTCCCGAACCACTTAAAAATACTGTGTGTATATCTCTTCCTCCCTACTCTTTTTACATTTACATGCACTTTACTTTTCAGATTGTTATTATCTTATTTATTTATTCTATGCATTTAAGCTTCCGCACATTATTTAATTGTGTAATTATATTTATTGCTTGATTGTTTATTTTTATCAATTACTTTATTTCAAGTAAATTATTTTCCAAATATTAAAATCTTTCTATTAAACCATTTTTCCTTAATAAAGGCGTGTTATATCAATCCTTCAGCGACATGCTTACTCTAATAAAAACACGAAGTACAACATAACAATAAAAAAGGAATAAGGAATAGCTATAGAAGATAACAATCACAAGAGTAATAGAAATATGATAATCACAATTAAAAATAACCTGATAACTCAATAGAAATATACCACTTTTATACAATACAAAATGTACGAAAATTTAAAAGGAACCAAGAAACTCACCAAAAACGGATAGCCAAACAAACAATATACATATAATCTGCGTTGAATCCAAAAACCACAATTGTAAGTGATAAATAAAAAATTCAGTGGATAGAAAGCATATTCACAATCTCTTTTTCACAAAAAAGACCTCACGGAAAGAGCAATTTCAAAATAAAGATAAAGTAACATACAACTTTAAAGCATAGTAGTCATTTATGCTTTCGGTGGTCATTTCGAATTTCTAAAAGAAATCCATATTAAGACCAACCGGCTCTAATCCAATTCTATTGCTAATTAAAACTATCTGTCTAAGAACTATTTAAATAAGAAACTATCAAAAATTTGTCAGTCAAAAAAGACAAAGGGACTTAAACAAACATGCAGAACCTACTATAAATCATCCTTAACCCGCTAACAATGAGAAACAAACATGTCAAACTAATATTATCTTTCCAATCAATAGCATAAACCCATTATTCATAACCAAATATGTTTCACTAAAAAAAATATTTCATCACATTTGTCATTTGACAATAAGTAATTGGTATTAGAATTCATCCATCCCTTGTTCGCTTTGTTTAATTGATTATGAATCATCATGTATTGATAGTGGACATGAAGTAAGTAAAATAAAAGATGACTAACATTCCCATACTTTGCCAATTTGATAATTAGTGGTTACGTAAAGTTCAACAGTGGAAAATTGATTTGAGGCTGGGAAAACATAATAAAGAGGAACAAGAAGTTCCAGAAAAAGACATTCAGAAGAGACTTCACAATCTAGTAAAAATAAAAATAAAAATCAAATGTGTTCGACTTAAAAACATTTCATCAGAACCTACCTGATTTGTAAAGATATGATTAACAACCAAACAACAATTAACAATGATGTTTCTAGCTCAAGTATTCTACAATAACGCCATCCAACTCACATTCTAATTCAATTTCGGACTAAATTAAAATGTCTAAGAACTATATAAATGAGGAACTATAGAAAATTAATCAATTAAAAAACAATAGCTGCGAACAAACATGTCAAACTATATAATCCTTGACCAAGTGACAATGTCAAACAAACATTTAAACTAGTATCATCCTCACAATGAATAGCATTAACCCATTACTAAGAAAATCTCTCAAGCACCAATAAGTTAGCAACTCGTACAATCAATTAAACTCATTCAATTTTAATGCATTAAAACGATACTTGAAACTCTTCCAAGAATTGACATAATCACTCACAACTTGAAAACTAATTTAGGAGATGCATCTAGAAATATGTAAAAAAAGATGACAAAATTGTTTTGAGCAGTAGACATTTGAATGATTGTAGTTCTTAAATTGGTTCCATTTCTTAGATTAATCCCTAACATCAGAACTGCATACAAAAGTCAAGTAAATGTTACAGAAGAAGTTATGGTCTTTCAAGTTCGGCAATATGTAAAAGCATTTAATAAATCAGAGTAGTAGTTGGTGAAAAGTTCATTCTAAGTCACAGAAACTTGCAAGATTTGTAAAATTTGACCATCTCAAAACCAAACCAATATTCTCATATGTAGCAGTTTTAAGAAGATCAACATAGAACATATCATTATAGCTTTGACCAATATACCACAAGACAATATCTGAAGTTCAAGTTCAAGTGTAGTTATCTTTTCAACAAACAGTGAACACTTGCAATGAAATTTTATGGCAAGATCCAACTCGCAATATCTAAGCAAGAGATAAAAATGCAACCCCAAGCCTTAACCTAGCACAACGAAGATTACACTGCAAAGATAAGAAAATGAAAAGACCAACATCAATGTATGATTTAATGTAGAAAATCCTGAAGTTCATTACAAAAGCATGAGGTCCTTGTCAATATAACGTTAACTTGCATAGTTTTCATTTTAGAAAATCAAGAAGTTCATTATGAGAAAAAATCACAAAAAATAATCCCAGTGCATAATTGATTGTAAAGAAAAACTTAAAGAAGAATAGAAGTCTAGTTGATTATTCATTGTATAAGAGAAAAACTCATACAAAAATTACATGATAAGAAAGAACCACGAACAGGTGACATCCAAAAAATGATTTAATCATAGACAAGAGTATAGTCATACATAAGTTCATGGTAAAGAAATTCAAACAGACTATTCTTCATGCTTCTATGCACCGACCTTATTCTTCATAAGTCAACAGTTGTGAAATATACATGATTTGTTTCAACACTAATTAGATAAAGATAATAGCAACAACTCCAAGAATAAACTTATTTTATTCAACACATAAAAATAAAAGGTCAAATGGTTGCAATTTGCAAAAAAGAATCAAATGTGTTAGACTTAAAAACATTTGATCAAAGACGTAAGGATAGATCCAGACTTAAGAAAGAAAAAAATGCATGTGAGGTGAGCAAGCGCAGCGCAGATGCATTGTTCTGACTGGAAAATGAGAGGGACGAGAGAGTGTGAAAAGGCGAGGGAGCTTCAAGAGAGAGACGAAGACAATGGGGAGTATGAATATAGAAGATTTTTGGCTGTCTCAGGAGTCTTTCTAACTAAAATTATAGAGATTTGTGCAAAAACCACCTATAATTTACAGAGATGTGTCTGAAAACCAACCTATAATTTACAAAGATATTTCTAGCTTAACATCATATAAAAGAAATCTACATCAAGGCCATCCAGCTCAAATCTAATTCTATTCCTAATTAAAACAATCTGTCTAAGAATCATATAAATAAGAAACTATCAGAAATTTGTCAATAAAAAAAGACAACATGATCTAAAAAACTTGTGAAACTACTATCATATTTAACCCACCGGCAATGAGAAAGAAACATGTCAAACTAATATCATCCTTCCAATCAATAGCATTAACACATTACTAAGAACTAAATGTGTTTCACTAAAAAAACATTTCATCGCATCCTACCTATAATTTACAAAGATGTGTCTAACAACCAACCTAAATTTACAAAGATATTTCTAGCTTAGTATCATTTAAAATTATTCTACATTAAGGCCATCCAACTTTAGTTCCAATTCTATTCCAAATTAAAACAAATTTCCTAACAACCACATAAATAAATTTCTTTAAAGATTTAATGAAAGAAAATTTAATTAAATAAAAATATAATTAAAAATTGCCTAACAAAAATATAATTAAAGAAACGACAAGGGGTGATTGGAAAACACATTAGAATTTTATCCAACCCTGTACAAGGGTGGATATAACATCAGTTCATGCAATATAAATGTTCTATTTAAACCAAACTAATTAAACTCATTTGTAATGAGGTAATAATCCAATATATCTTGCACTTAAAGTTTTAACCTTGAAAAAAGTGCTAATGTTAATAAAAGAAAACAATATTAAATTTTCATATTAAAAAACTTGCAAAATTATCTCCATCTGTTTCAAATACAAAAAAACTACATGATAAGGCAGAAGTGAAAACGGGCAACATAAAAAAAATGCTTAAATCGCTATAACAAACAAACCATAGTTAATGGATGAAAGAATAGACAACTATGTCAAAAAGTAAAAGGTTGTCATGAAAAACAATAAAATTATGGAAATCTATGTATGGAATCCTAAAATTTAGAGATATATTCCTACAGTTGATAAATATATTGATTTAGAAAGATGTATATACCACTTTTTAATTCAGTTATAAGTCTTGATAAATATATTGACTTAGAAAGATGTATATACCACTTTTTAATTCAGTTATAAGTCTTCTCGCTCGTGCAATATGGAAGAAACCCCCTTGGAGGACAAAAAAAACTTCATCATTTTTACCGTTGAAGATGCGCTTGAATCCTACACAAAAGTAATTTACCTAAATTGAGAGATGTGCTTTAAAAATTAAAAAGACTCCTATAAAAACCACAAAAAATAATTAAACAAATATAAAACATAAAAGTACAAACTTATAAAAATTGTGTCACTGCGCACTACGAGAAAATTCCCTCATGCTCAAGATAATCATAAACAAGTTTTCCATACTTGTCAATCAAAAGCCATCCAAATATTTTTTGTTATCTTTTTTTTCCTTTTTTTTTTTCTATTTTTCTATTTTTATTTTTTTGTCTTTTTATTTTTTATTTTTTTGTTCTTGTTTTCTTCTTTCCTTTCTTTTTTTTATCTTTCTTCTGCCCTTTTTTTCATCAATAAAACTAAGTTTTAGCTTCTTATAAAAAGCAACCCAAATTTGAAAAAAATCCTAAAAAAATGTCATGGTTACTTTAAAGCTCCAAATGAAATAAAAACACATTAGAAATATATTAGAGTAATAATTGATCACGTTTCATTATCACTAGCCCAAAAGTATATGAATAAGAGAAGGATCAAATCTGTCTCCATCTGAGATTTTGATATTTTGTGGTTGATTTGAAAAATAATTATCAAAACAATAAAAATATGGTTCCTTTATGAAGCATGACGAAGATTAAACAACAAGAGTTTTTCATTTTCTTGTTTTTAGGTGTAAAACCAAGTTTTTGTATCTAACATAAATAAAGTAATGCAAGATCTATTGTGTAACACAATCTACAGAATGAATTATGACTTATTAAAAATAGTTAGAATATTTAAAATAGAATCAGTCTCATAAAGCTAACATATAGCAAACAAGGTATGTAACATACTAAAATAGTTCATTTCAATGACTTTGTTTAGAAGAAATAGAAATAAATAAGTCAATACAAATATAAGGAAAGATATAGAACATCACAAATTTGCTGAATATAGACTAGAAATGTTGACTCCAGAAACTCATCAGATTATTACTTAACCATTTACAGAGTTGTATATAACTTCATTTATGCACAAAAGACATTTCATTTAAACCAAACTAATTAAACTCAATCGTAATAATCTAATAATCCAATTTATCTTGCACTTAAAGTTTTGAACTTGAATCAGGTGCTAATGTTAATAAAAGAACATGATAGTAAAAATAAGAAGCCTTTCCATATTAATATTCTAAATCTTGCAGAACTTTCTTCATCGAATTCAAATATAAAAAGTTCTTGATAAGGCAGAAGCTATGACAAACAATATCAAAATCATGTTATAATCATATACGAGTATAATCATACATATGGTAAAGAAAATCAAAAGTCTATTCTTCAAAATCTTATGCACCACCTTAATCTTGGTTATGTCAGTAGTTGCGAAATACTATATGTTTCGTTTCAAATATAAAAAGATTATCTCCATCTACTTAAAATATAAAAAAATTACATGATAAGGCAGAAGCGACAATATGCAACATCAAAAAATATTTAAATTGCTAAAAGAAAGAAACCATAGTTAATGGATGAAAGAATAGACAACTATGTCAAAAAGGAAAAGGATGTCATGGAAAATAATAAAATTATGGCAATCAATGCATGGAATCTTAAAATTTAGAGATTCCCTACAATTGATTAATATATTGAATGGGAAAGTTGTATATACCATTTTTCAATTCAGTTATAAGTCTTCTCGCTCGTGCAATACGGAAGAAACCTACTTGGTGGACAAAAAAAACTTCACCATTTTCACCGTTGAAGATTCTCTTGAATCATACACAAAAGTAAATTTACCTATCCTGAGAGGCATACTTTAAACAAATAAGATTCCTATAAGAACCACACAAAAAATTAAACAATTATAAAATATACAAGTAGAACTTTATTTTTTTATCAGTAATGCTAACATATAGCAAACATATGGGTATCTAACGTACGAAAATAGTTCACTCCAATTACTTAATTTAAAAGAAATAAAAATAAATTAATTAATGACAATACAAGGAAAGATATACACTATAAATTAGCTGAATATAGAGTATATACACTAGATATGTTAATTCCAAAAACACATCAAAATTCTTACCTTACTCTGTACAAAGTCATATATAACTTTAGTTCATGCACAAAAGACATTTTATTTAAACCAAACTAATTAAACTCAATTGTAATGAGCTAATAATCCAATATATCTTACACTTAAAGTTTTAAACTTGAAAGAGGTGCTAATGTTAATAAAAGAAAACAATATAAAGAAAAAAAGAGAGAAGCCTTCCCATATTCATATTCTAAATAATGCAGAATTATCTTCATCGGGTTCAAATAGAAAAATTACATGATAAGTCAGAGCTACAACAGACAACATCAAAAACATGTTTTAATCATAGACAAGTGTTAGTTATACATATGGTAAAGAAAATCAAAAGACTATTCTTCAAAATTTTGTGCACCCACCTTAATCTTGGCTATGTCATTAGTTATGAAATACTATATGTTTTGTTTTAACACAAATCAAACAAATCAGATTATAGAATTAAGGATCAACATTGTTGTTTAGCCATTTAGTTTTTTACTTGGTATAACCATCAGCGATATCCAAAGAATCTAGATAGCATCAAGACAATATAGCTTCAGTTCTTTAAAAAATCATGCCCATGTAAAGTAAAGAGGTTGCCACCGATTCCCAACTTTCATTTTGATATGCCCAAATAAAGCTAAGTAACATAGCATATAAATGTTTTTCTAAGAGAAATTGTGCAATATAGCATATAAATTTTTTTATAATATGAGACACATGGTTATGATAACTCTATACGCTTGAGGGAGTTCTCTAAGTCATTCATCATACGAGCTTACACATGTTATGTTATTTAGCCACAAGTTCTGTTATAACATGGTCAATAAATGACTTCCATCTTCTGTGCCAAGGTCTTTGAGTCCGGATAAAGTGTGAGCGTCCTAAACCTTGGAAGGAAATCACAAAGGATGAATAAGGAATTGACATCCCACGTACAATGGTTGAAGTACAAATCTATAGGTACAAAGAAGGGAGGTTGATGAACATGTGCACCAATTGTATAGCCAAATAATACAAAATGCATTTAAAGAATCTAAATATAAATTAGTTCACGCACCTTTAGGTGTTGCACAATGTACACGTACATCAATGACTAGACCCAAGGAGACTGACTGGAGCGAGCATGATGATCATGCATGGAAACCTACATCACTCTATATGTAACAAGTAACCATGGGACATGCACATGATTGAGGTTTCTAAAGGAATATGGGTGCTAGAGATATGCTAACACTTCTTTACTGATTAATATAGTTAAAGCATTACTGATGTTTGGATAAAGGATAAAGAAGACAAACACCCTTATGTAGGCCCGCTTCTCACAAGGAAGAGAGACAGTTTCCTTATTATTGCCACTATCACCGCCTATCTATGTCACTTGACCAAAGACTTCATGACTTTAAGAAAAATCTTTGATGAGAAACTAAAGAAATGAGAAATTATAATCATGTATGTAGTTCTTGTGGAGGAATAACCATTTACACAACACGTGAATGTGAAAATGATCAATGCATGTGGTGGTGCCACATCTTCTTAAAAAACAATGATAGAATAAGATGACAACAGAGAAATCCATTTGAGGAGAATTTCTAGTTCATCGAATCTCTCTTGAGCATGAACACTTGTAAATTATTTTTTGATACTCCTGAACTAATACATGGGCCTCATTATTTTGTTGATGTCCATGCCATGTGTATAACTGACATGTCACGTCAGCTAACATGTTGAAAATACTAACAACAAATGTTGGAATGACCACATTGAAAATGTATAAATGTTTATGCTAATATTTAGAGTTTTTAATTACAATGACTAAATTAAAACTTGGTATAAAATATAGTGGCCATGTATATAGTTGCCCAAAAAAGGTACAAACTGAATCACAAAATTTAATTTGTCAAAAAAAGTTACAGTCGTGTTTGTTGTGTGGTTGGTACCAAAGATAAATGGCAGAGTATTAGAAGTAATTCAAAGGGTAATTTGTAAAATTGTACTCTTTCATAAAGTGTTTCAAATATATATACTATTTTTTAAAAAAAATCAGAAATTTATAACTCAGACCCACAATATTTTTACAATCTCAACTCCCAATTTTCAATACCCAAGTCCCCTAGTCAAATCAAACTTCTTAAAATTTACAATTTTTTTTATATTTACAATCAAATCAACACTTCTTTCTTACTTTTTTATTCTTCAATTTTTTGGGTTCTCACTATTTTAAAATGATTAAATTCATTATAACATATTACTTGAACTTTTCAAGTAATCATATCAGTTACTTGAAATATCCAAGTAGTATTGTAACTATTTTAAATAATTATTAAAATTTTTAAATAGAAAACTCTATGTCAAATATGTAGGACCGGTATACACCCTTTTATAAGGGAAATACTAAAAAAGGAAGAAATTGAATTCAAAAAATGAATTGCTTGAAATAAAATAATCAAAAAAATAAAGTAATCAAATAATAATATTATAAACACGCGTTTTAAAATAAACTACTCAAGTAGTAACTGAAGATCAAAAAATGATACTCGATTTAGTACGTGTTGAAAATTGAATAAATAATGCGGGGAATTGACATGTGAAAATTAAACGTACAAGAAATTAAATACGGAAAAGTAAAGTGCACTTAAATAAAAATAGAGTAAAGAAGAGAGATTCAAGACGCGATAGTTTTACGTGATTCATGAAAACTTATCCCTACGTCCATGCTTCAGGGATCCTCCCTTGAAGATTTTTTCCTCATGATCTTCTTACGGGTGAAGACTAGATTTTTACAAACTATATTAGTTTATGGATTCAATAAAACCTTGGAAATAATGCACGGTCGAGATTTTGATATCTTACAAAACCTTTTCCTTCTTTAAAAGAGTAGATCTCTCAATTTTTTACTCTCAATATCTTTTAGCTTCTTTGTAAGAATTCTTAGATCAATGCTAAAAATACAAGCCTATCGAAAATTGGCAAACCATCCCAATTTTTGTCAGAGAGGTTTGAAATGAGGAGCCTATTGGGGTATGTATAGGTGTGGAAGAGATGCACAAACTAGTGGAATCCTTTTGACATGGCGGTGAATAGAGTCTTGGTATTTTTACTAATTTAGTCTTGTTTGGTCTGATACGGTCTAGTTCATGAGAGGGTATGTTTGGTTCTAGAATCCTTTTGACATGGCGGGTTCTGACAACTTTGATTTAACCATTTCAAGTTTGTTCAATATATTTCAGGTTTTTCACAATATGTTATGTATATCTCACAATATCGGTTTAAGATATCCTTTAATCTTTTTCTATAAACACTTACAATAAAGTATTTTGACTTTATTTTCATTTTATTTAGAGCATAACACTTGAACAAATATTAGTCCTTATATTATTTGTTATCATCAAATTTGTCACATTTAATATGATGAACAATCTCCCCATTTGTGATGATAACATAAAATTTGTTGGAAGAAAAATATCATTATTAAATATGAGTAATTAAGAACATCCCCTAAACGTATGTGATGCATGCATTTTAAAAATATTAAAAAATTTTAAATTTTAAAAAATGGATACACACCCTCAATGTTATGATTTTTCACATGATTCATCCAAAATAAAAATTATTATTAAGGGTGTGCATGAGACGTTTCAAGATGAAATTTTAGAGTGTTTTATCCCCTCCTAAATCAAATGAGGTAAGAAATTTCTTGCCTCATCTCGGAAGGAAAAAACACACGCGGGATGGGTTGGTTCATCGTCCCGACGTTCAGGTCAGGATGAACCGTTGGGGAGGAATAAAATAAAAAGACCAAGAAGCAAAAATAAAAACCAGAAATAATGTCTAAAAAATTTCCAACATCCATTCGCAAATCAGAAATCATAATACTCTTGTTAACCCCAAATCCATAAATCAGAAACTAACTTAACTTAGAGATTTCCAAATCAAACACCAAATCTGAACACAAACTAATCCTATATTAATATTCATTTTTGTTTTCTGATTAATCTAAGTTGTCAAAAACTAACTAAACATCTTCTTCATCTTCTTAATTACAGCATCATCGTCATCGTCGGAGTCATCATCGTCACAGCCTTTGTCTGTCTTAGTCGTCGCTGAAGAGAGATGGATTCTTAATGGAAATTGTTTTAAACTTAAGGGAAAATTGGTTGGGTTAGTTATTAATGGCTTAAGTGTAAAATGAAGAGAAAAGGGGAGAAGAAAAATGGGTCCATATGCATATATGCCAGAGAGTTTTGCACCAGAAAAGAGACAAAAAAAACACCCAAAAATCCTAAAATGAAAAACCCGTCAGCTCTCTCGTGCCTACACACTGTTGGGATTTTTTATTCAAAGGATAATATTAATTTTTTATTTTATTTTAAGGCTAATCTCTTATTCAAAAGATAATATTAATTTACAATTTCACTAAATTATTTTATCAACATGCAACCACGTACTTTTAAACTAATATTTTATTATAAAAGACTTAGCGAGGAAGATCAAATATAAAATGAAAACCCTAACCCCTTATTACTCATCCCTTCTCAACTGTTCTACCAAAATCACTCTTATCTAGTAATGTTTCTCTCTCCCCTCCCTCCCTCCTCCTCCTCCTCTCTCTCTCAAAACATCTTCAACCTTTACCCACATCTCACCGCAGATGCAAGATCAGACCAAACACTGGCATCCGCACAAGTGTCGTCGATGTGGGAATGGGTGGGTGAATGGTCAATCACTTCTTCTTCTTCTTCTATTTTTAGAGGTTAATGATTGATTTAGCCTGCCAAGGCCCACACATCGTGATAATGGTTGCGACACTGATGAATGATGAAGGTCTGAGGGTCACTACATGAGCTTCTTGTGTAAGTGTACAACAAGTTAAAAAAGCTCTTTCTGGATCTGGTAGTGTACATTTACATTTAATCTTTGCTTAAACAACTTCTTAGTATTAAACATGAACCACATATTCATTTATTTTCTTTAGTGTACCCCTATGACTTCTCGTAACGCACTAGGCACGTACAAGATATCTAATTATTGCATATCTTTGGCATTTCTAATTGCATGACTAATTCAAGGAATCAAATTTGCAGCAAGATGAATGGCCAAATTGTATTTATGAAAATAAAGGGGACTTTCTAATACGACGTTTATTTTCCCACTAAAAATCTCTTTACTCACCAAATCTTTCTCACCATGATGCTTTCACCACGGGCTACATGATCATATCTGTGCTGGTCCGGGCTGGGCTACAAGACATATTGTAAGGTTCGAAAGGGACCGATATCATCCCGTTGTCCAGAACAGGCCCAATATCGTACAACTTTGGGCCGGTCCGGGACTGAATTTTAATGGGCCGGTTTGGCCAATTTTGTGGCCTTTATGTAAAAGAGCCCGTTTTAGAATTTGCATGTGTTTGTGATGTGCTTGGTCTTGTGACCCTTCTTCCCTCTGCCCCGCCCTTACTTGGCTTGAGTCCTATGTGGTTGATTAAGGATAGGATTACTCCAATCAAAATGAAAGATTGCTTCGATCAAAAAGCATAATTACTCTGATACCTCACATATTTTAATTATCTAATGCAAAATATAATAATTTACATTAAGGTATGTAAATAGCCTACATTATCTATAAGAGAAGCGAGGTCATTGCACCATCCATGGCCTTTCATGCTTTGAAGTAACATTATTGTCACACTGGCAGGATAATAGGATATCATTCTCAGCTCTCGCTGTCCCTCAACTATCCGGTTGTATTTCTTGTTATGACTATGCATAACAAATGTACACATGCTGAAAGTTGGATTCTCTGATCTTGCTTCCATGTCTTTTCATCCCTTTCAATTACAAGCCTACAAAAGCTTTTACCAACATGAGGGATTATCCAAACTCAAAGGTCATGCAAGGGAATAAACTTGACTTACCTCCAGTAATCACCTGTGTCAGATTTAGACTCTCCACTAAAGCAGCTAACCTAGACCAAACCCAATGTAATCCACTCATTAGTCTAATATCACAAGTGATGTGAAGTATTATATATTATTGCTAAGCAACCATTTTCTCTTTATAACCCATGTATTGTGGCTTTGTCTGACTAGTTCCTCGTATTTTTAGTTCAACATGTGTGTCAAAATGAAAATTGATTGTGGATTCAGTCATTTACAAACTTTTCTCATACGAACAAATGGGTTGCTTCCGCCATAAAATATTCCATGTGGAAAGGTTAAGTATAGAAATCATATAATGCAGGTTACTTTCACTTTGACTTCTCAGACATATTTTAATAGATATTAGAGGGTTTGCAATTGCTAAATAAGTCTTTTTGATAATCTCTAACCCTTCTCTCAAAGAAGTTTGCCTTTCCTCTGTCCATCAACCAAGTTAATAAGATAATATACCTTATGGGAACTTATCTAATGAAATCAACCATGTCAAAAATGTAGAAAAATAAAAAATGATAACTTTGAGAGAGGAAAAATAAGTGAAAAAAGAGTCAAAATTCAAGGTCACATAAAAAACATAACTATCACTTGACAAGCATATGAAGGAAACAAATGTATATACAGTCCTAAGTTAAACGTCTTATAACATAATCATCTAATGGACAAGGAATTTCCAAATAACATTTTAAGATCAAAATGTTATCACTCGGTTAAGAAATTCTTGGTTCTAATTGGCTCCTTATGGACTACTATTGTTACAGTGACTTCTTGAAAACCAATACAGGTCCCATATGAATATAACTGCTAAAAATATGTAGCTCTCGAAGTAAAGAACAAATAGGACAGGACACACATGCTTTTAAAGGTCATTAATCAAATAGATATGTGTTTCTTTAGCAGTGAAGAGGAACTTGGTGAGGAGAACCCGTTGTGAAGAGGAGCTTGGTGAGGAGAACCCGTTGTGAAGAGAGTTGTCGGGTATGAAAAAGGAAGCAATAAAGAGGAGTACTCGTCATGGAAGAGATCAGACATGGGGCACATTGCTACCGACATGGTATCCTGAGAATTCTTCTTGGCGACATTACCGCGGTTAAGGAGAAATTCAAAAGAGAAGAGCTAGCTTGAGAGAAAATGAAGGCCAACAATTGAAAGGAGACCAACAGCAGACCAGAGAGGGAGGAGCTAAGTTGCTAAGTTGAAGGTTGAAAAAGACCATAGAGAGAGAAAATGAAAAGATAATTATGGGTTTTGTTTTATCTCATTGAAGAGGTAAGAGTGGCAGCTGCAAGACATATGATATAAGGGTTTGCTTTAATGTGAGGAAGAAATAGATGAGTGGCTGAGATCGGAGTCTATGTTGGGAAATGGAGATTTGGGGCTTGAAGAAGAAAGCAGATGAGGAGGATGCTGGTCAATGACTCAAATGAGGTTATATGAAACAAGTTTGAAGTTTTTATTGTTAATATGTAGAGCGGGTCTCATGGTTCGTACGTAGGTGGGAAATAATGAGGGTAGGGGAATTAAGTGTTTCAAAATAATGGGGGTAAATGTTTACTGAGGGAGACAACTTCTCTCCTCTTTCTATATTAAAATATCAGTATTCTCTCTCCCCCTCACATTTTCCACACCACATACAAAATCTCCCCCTCCACTCAACTAAGTTGGCTTTCACCGGCATAAGAGGTGCCTAAATTGGCTTCAATATTGCTTAATATATTTCTCTATAGATATTGAGTCCCATAGCACGTGTGATACCTTGTTAATAAATGAAGTGTAGAGAGAGTATAAAGTAGGCCAATTTATGCAACAAAAATGTGAAAAAAAATCTAATTTCACAATAAAATGAGCATCTTATGATGGTCCTACCCAGTGAATTCAAGACAATAATTGAATAAAACTCATAAAATTCAACATAATAATATCCTTACTGTCTTTAGATCTATTGCGCCTATGAAGCACACTATGCACAAACAATTTTCAAGTATATCATGAGGAGAAGATCATAAGTATCATCACATGATGAGAAGTAGACTGCCATTGGGAAAAAAATGTCCCCTTTAAAATCATCATAATAAAGATTATTTATGCATTGATAGAGACGTGATACAATATGCACAATAAGTCTCTAAAATCAGCATTTTATACTAGCCCTGCAAGTGTGTGTCACAAAAATCTAATTCGTGCACTTTGAGAGTGATATATAAATAAAAATATAGAAAAGAAAATAGTAAACATGTTAGCTTTAATGTTTCTCAGTTCAATCAAACACTTACAATACTTGCTCGGTTGACATTTAGTGATCTCTTACAAAGTATACACTCACAAGAGTTAATCTAATAATTTAAGCTCACAAAGATAATCTTGCTTACTCAAAAACTTTGCAAGGTAAAAAGCCCAAAAAATTTTCTAGTGACTTAAGTGAGCATGAAAATATAAAGAGGATAGAAAGAATTGAAGTTCTCGATGTGTGTTAAAATGAAGATGAGGTTTTGGTATTTATAGGCTTTAAAATGTACAAGTGAGCAACATGTGGAAAAAGTGATAACCAATAATGTGAAAAATGTGATAGGCACCACGTGAAAAATGTGAAAGGCAACAATGTGAAAAATGTTTTTTGAAAAAATGTGAAAACTGTGGTAGGAAATTTATGGATGGCAATTTAATTTAAGAATCATTATCCTTAAAAATTGAGCTTATTAATATCAAAGAAATTAATCTCCTAGAAAAATTATTTAATATATATATATATATATATAAATATATATATATATATTTATGATCCTCAATTTTCATGTATTTACAATGTTTGTTATAGTCCACACAACAAAGTTGGAAAATATATAATAAATTTGAGTTGAATCAGTTGAAAAGCATGCGGTTCACACGTGTGTAATTTGAAAATATATACATATACTTTGAAATTAATATTAACATTAATGTGAATATATTAGACTTAAAAACTATTATAGATCTAAAGCAAAAATGATGCATTATGTAAAAAAAATTATTTTTTCATATTTACAGTTAATCAAATGAGATGGGTTAGTATGGTTAGTTAAAAGCTTCCACACCCATAAATAACATATAAGAAATCTTGAGTTCGAATTATACTACTTAGAAAAAGACTTTACCATGATCAATGAGTCAAAGTTCCCCAAATATTAAAGACTTTACTTGAAAATACACTTTAATAAGATAGTAATAAACAAAAATAATATAACTTTCCTGGGTTTTGTCTATTTAATTTGGTTAGAAATGAATATTAGATGTTTTGATGGGGATATGAGAGACACTGATACTAATTTCTTATGTATAGTTAGGATGATTAGAGAGAGGGCTTGGTCTTTCAGGATTATAGAGAATTCATCTGTTAATCATAAAATTGAGTAGACATAGGGGTTGCTTGAGATTTTTTAGTAAGTTAGAGTTTTGATACTTTTGAACTTCGTTTGTCTTTTGTTTATATGGGTGATACCTCTTGTATGGTGTATTTCTTTTAGTTGAACATATTTGCCTTTAACAAAAAAAATAATATAACATGTCACAGTACCGAATGCGTAACTATCCTCACATATGAAAAATTTAGAAATTTATAAAATTCTCTTTCAATAGATAAAATTTCCAATTAGGAGAATTACAAGTTGGCAAAGATCTTTAAGGCCACATATTATACAGTTTCATTTATTATAAATTATTTGACACCGGTTAAAAAATTAATAACTTCCTTGTTGACAATGAACTATATTACTTATAAACTTAATTCTTTTATTAATTTTTTCCTTTGAAAAGGGATTTTCATTAAAGTCATGAATTTTTTAGAACTTTCAAATTAACTCTTATAATAAACACATATAGTTCAAGAATTTCCAAGTTCAATTTATATATGTCACGAATCCATGATGATAATGAATACATAGTTCTTAAACTAATAGGAGGTGAATGTGTCTATCACAGGTATAAATTGAAAAAGTATTATTAGAAAAAAAAATATAGTAAAATGTAGACAAAATTGAAGGTTTGTCCGTTGAAATTGCATAATTTCATTAAATCAAAATAAAGATAATATAATTCTTTAGCATATCATATAGAATTGCATCTAATTCTTTAGCATATCATATAGAATTGCATCTATCTATAAGACATATATTCAATAATAATATATTAACAGTAACACGACATAATAGCCATTTTACAAATGTTTAGGTATAATTTATTATTTCAATACTACTTTTATTATTTGATATGCTTAAATGTAACTGGTTGACACATATATTTATACATACATTAAATATATTTATTTAATAAAATTAAATACAAATATATTAATTCTTCTTATTAATATATTAATTATTAATTTTAATTGAAAATAATAGGTTAATTATCACATGAGAAGAAAATCATTGCTATCTTTTATTATTTGATAACCCTCAATGCGATTGATTGACACATATTTCCACTTACATTGAACCGATTCACCAAATAAAATGAAATAAAAATACATTCACCAAATAAAATGAAATAAAAATACTTAATTATTCTGATGATATATTAATTATTAATTTTTAATTAAGAATAAATTATTATGATACTTTTTAAATTTCTTATGTTTATTGATTCTTTAATTTTGACTCATTTTTTAAAAACTTAACTTTGTCTTTTTACACTCAATTGTTCTGTTCTTTTTGTTATAAAGAATATATTTTTTGTTCTCATTTGTATGTATGTTAATACGAAGAAACCAATAAACCAAATTTGATACTTTCATCTACTATAAATGGTAATTAACCAAGCAACGCAATAAAATATTATACATATTGAAATATTATACCACATGCAACATTCGTATTACATGACTAAAGTGTATTTTCAGATATTATAATATTTACAGAAATTATAACAGTATTATTTGAACTCACTAACTCAAAATGTGATTGTGAAGCTCAACGTAATTCTCAAATATTTGAATTTACTAAGTAAATGGGTTTCAATAGTAATCAGCCCAAATGAAAGTTAAGCTTAGTTGTGTGACTTAAAAGTTTAACGTCACTACAAGTGCTAATTAATTCATCACTATTACTCACTAAGTCACTGTCAAGAAGACCATTTCACTTCCTTTACTTCTTCAGCCTTCATTATTCCATATGTTCCATCACATATCCCCTATTCTTCGAGCTTTTCATCCTCCATTTCCTTTCTAAGTTAACATGGCGTGAGTTTTTTCACGTGCCTCCCATCTTCGCACCTGCTTCACCTTCAATGCCGTCAATTTGCACCGATTCATTTTGCACTTTGGTTTCATTTTTCATGTGAGTTCTTTCCATGTTGTTTTGGCCTTAAGTTCTTGTTTGCTATTTGGCTGGCGATTCCATGCTTTGTACAGAATCAATGGTGACGTTCAAAGGCCTTGGAGAGTGGTTTAGAGTGCACAGAGATATTATCGAAAGGTGAGGAGGCAGGTCCCAAAGAACAAGGATAAGGAGATGGAGCTCAATGTCATAATTTGCATCGAAGAAATCTTCCTGAAGACCCTGAAGTTTTTTTTTATCTCAATCTCTGCTAACTCCCGCATATGTTGCCTTTTATTGAACGCGGAATTAATTTTTCTGAGAACAGTTAATTGGAAATTCTATATATTTTTCTATTGATCAAATACAAACAGGGAACTAGGAACTATGGGTGGTGCTAAATATATGTTTATGCAACATATATGAGTTTCAGTTTCCTTTTTGTTGTATTAATTTTCGTTTCAAATATATGGTAATATTCTTGGCAAAAAGCATATATTCAAATACTCGATTACTTTTCTCTAACAAAGATTACAGATTTTTACTTGGTCATTATTTACATTGATACAAGGAAAAGATCTAGATTTTTAATTTTCTTTAACAAAGTAATTTACGTTGAGAGTATTTTTTAATTTTCAAGAAGTATGTTGGGATCAAAATTGCGTTTCGGCAAACTTTTGCTCCTTTAAACTAAATTTTAACTATTATCAAGTCATTATTGAAATGTTGTCCCACATAACCTAGACTTTCCCGTTCTGTGCTAGTTATACGGTTCTAGTACTCCTCTCCTTAACACCTCTGTTTTAATGAGCGATTGGACTGGGCTTTTCAACTTGGTATAAGGGCTTGGTTGTGTTTATTTTTGTCCACTTTAGTTCGGTTCTTTGTCCGTTTAGCTCAGAATCTTCATATTGTTTGACATGTAGCTTAGTTTGACTACTGTGTTTTCCAATAGAAGCAAGAGGTTGGAAAACCAACACAACATGCACCCCCGTACAAGTGTTATGTACAAGTTTCCTACCAGGATAATTGGGAAAGCAATAGTTAAGTCGAATGTGTTTTGATACCCAACGAGAATGGAAGTGAGCCGCTTCCAGCTGGTAGTCGTAGTCTTTTAGCTTATCGCTGTCCACTCAACCTTTCTTTGATGTGTGAATAAGGTCATAGTATGTATGGCCATTCTAGGCGGGTCGCAACAAGTGTAATAGGATTTAATGTTGCACCATCTTCAACTATTCTCGGGATCCGGAGGGACAAACTCTCAGGGAAGAATCTCTTTCTTATTTCCTCCACTTTGGTTGGCTAGTAGATCTTCCTCTCTCCGAATTGACATTTTGATCATCCTCGTAGTACTTACTCTTTCAAAGGATAACCTACTTCAAGGGTGTATTTGTGGAACACTTAGGCATTTTTATGCTTTTTTTCTTATTAGATTCTGGCTTTCATGCACTACCTCTTCTCAGGAAAACAAGTAGAAAAAACTTAAGTGTGCGAAGCAGCCTCTTAAGGCAAAAAAGTAGAAAATATGCCTAAGTGTGTCAAATGACCGTTTAAGGCAAAAAGTTAGACAAATATGCCTAAGTGTGCCAACTGAAGGCAAAGAAGTAGAAAAATGCACAACTGTGCCAAAAAGACGCTTAAACCAAAAAAATAGAAAAAAATGTTTATGTGTGACAAACAGTCACTGAAGAGAAAAAATTATAAAAAAAGTTGCTTAGGTGTGCCAAGCAGCAAAAAATAAGAAAAAATGCCTTAGTGTGCAAGTGACCGCTTAAGTAAAAAAGTAGAAAAAAATGCCTAAGTGTGCCAGGCAGGCACTTATCGTAAAAAAGTAGAAAAAAATGTCTAAGCGTGCCGAGAGGCCACTTAAGGTAAATATATAAAGAAAATTGCTTAAGTGTTCCAACTGGCAGCTAAAGGAAAAAAAGCAGAAAAAATGTCTAAGTATGTCAAGTGACCATTTAAAGTAAAAAAGTAGAAAAATACCTAAGTATGCCAAGCGACCACTTAAGGTAAAAAAGTATAAAAATGTCTACATGTGCCAAGAGGCCGCTGAAGGTGAAAATTCAAGAAAATGCTTAAGTAAGTAAACAATCGCTCAAGACAGAGAAAAGAAAATTACAAAGGAATTCAAAAAGAAATATTTACACTTAGAGGGAAGATAAGTCTTTCATTAATAATGAAGAAGTACAAGGAAAAGAAAAGAAATAAAAAGGAATTGTCACGAGGATGAAAAAGAAAAAAAATCAAGCACAATATGCTCTGTCGAATGGTCATAAGGCCTTCACGTCTCCTCAGCAACAACCTCCTTGATGACAGCTTCAGGAGTCTCTAGGGCCTTCTCATTGGAAGGAGGAACTGTCTCTGTCAGTTGATACTATAAAATGGCCCGAGCTGCGCCATCGAGATACCCGATGGTGTAAGCCTCCTTCTTCAGTAGTGTGAATTGTGCAATGTATAGCTCACAGGCTTCCACTTCCTTCTTTTTCAAAACTTCGACCATTGAGGCCTTCATCATCTTTGAAGCTTCCCAAACAGCCTCCTGAGTGCGTCGATCAGGTTTGGCCGTCACCTCGGCCGCTTCAATGTTAGTTGCTTCTTCTTGGCTCAACACTTTGCCGAGCTCTTGCTCCTTAGCAACAAGCAGACGCATTAGGTCAGACACTTATTGTTCATTCCTGACCTCTCACTCCCAATGTTGTTAAGCTTAGCGGTGAGAGCGTTGTGGTAAAGTGCAACCTCGACAAAGAAACAAAGGTTAGTAAAGGCTTAGTAAGAAAAAGTAAAATTAGAAAAAAAAATGAAAGAAATACCTGATGGAGGCTGTGGTTTGATTCCCTTTTGAAGAGCCTCGATAGTTTCTTCTCCAAGTTGAAAAAAGAAATTATCGAGCACTGGATCATATGGGAGGTCTCATGGTCTAGCAGCTAGTTGATGTGAAAGGGGATCCTTAAGTTAGAACCATAAGGAAACATGGACCATAGTCGGCCAGCCTCAGAAGCACCTATACCAGAATCAGCAAAAGAAAGCCCACTGGGATAAAAGGCAGTGGGGCAAAAAACTCCGACTGGAACAAAGGGTGAATAGCCGGAGTAGAGAGTGGGGAAGAAAGTTAAGGGAGAATGATCTTAGTCTTATCTTCATGAGGCTTAAATGGATGAGAGTTCTTCCTCATGTCTGCAAGAAAAATGAAGAAAGATTAGTTGAATAAAAAAAAAGGTAATTTAAGAAAAGTAGGGGATGCAGAGGGGCAAGGTCACTCACCAAATGATCTCCATTCAGTAGGGATATGGAAGTGACCGCCCCGGCATTCAAGCATTTGTCACCCTTCGGCAAGTCCAAAATAAGTGGACCACTGGTCAGGCCACTCCTCCGAGTGCAAAGTAATTGCCATTATTCTCTCTAATGGAGTGAAGAAAGCAAAACTCATTAGGACCTAACTTTAAACTATATAATATCTTTAGAGCCTCAAAACCTAGAAGAATCCAATATGTGTTTGGGGTAAATTATGTAGGAGAGACATCATCATATTGAAAGAATTCTGGAAATAAATGAGAGATAGGAAACCTAAAGCTTAGTGCAATATACATGGCTTAAAAATTTAGAACGCCTGGATATATGGAAGAAGTAACAATGTCCCTATCAAAATAAGAGTAGTTTACCTCGTTGGAAAAGGCCATACAATACTGAGAAACGAATCGCGTAAATTTGTCTCTAATCTTAATTCTAGGGATAAAAGGAGAAAATGAAGAAGCCAATTGAGAAAGAGGAGAAAAAAGAAGGCGAAGCCAAATAGGAAACTTACTAGTAAAGGATGTGCAGGAAGAAGACGAAATTAAAAACCATTAAATAAACTAATTTGTTCGTCAAACAATGGATTCGAAGTAAAAAGTAATAACTGTCAAAAGTCAAAATGGCATACGACAATAATTAGTGTATGAGCACGAACACAAGGCACATGGGTATAAGGGAAGAAAATGGCACTAGAGTAGAAAGTAATGATTAGAAACGTGACAACATTGATAGGTAATAAACGATAACTCAAAGATACATTGTATTACATCAATGACTTGCAACCATCATACAAAACATGGGCAAATGAACATGATAAGTCAGACTGTGAAGTCAAGGATTCCAAGCTGTCAAAAGGCAATGAGAAGGTAGACGACATTGAAAGAACTAAGGATATGAAATCAAGTGAAGATAACGAGGGAGTCAGAGAAAGGCCATATTCAGTCAAGGGGATTATTTTACCTCCACGATTTGGATAATAAACTCTATCTTAATGAATATTTGTTTTATCTTATGAAATACATGAAAAATGGCTATGAGGGAGAATACCTATCAATATCTCCCATTATATCAAGAAAAGGGCAATTAAATGTATACGAACCCCCACTTTTATACTCAAATTTCTTAGTCTTTTATTCTCATTATATACATTCGATATTCTTGAAATTAGTAGAGAGAAAATCCATTTACAGCATCCATTCAAAAGAATAAACCCTAATTTTCATGCGAGTACCACCATTTCTTCACTCAAGGCCTTCATATTTCATGATTAGAAGACCACGATCATGGACAATTCACTTTCTAGCGATAGTTGAAGAGCTTCGAGTCATGGACAGAGAGTTTTTTGCCACAGACAGAGCTTTATGCAATGGGTGGATGACTTGCAACAATGGACGGTGAGTTTCATGGCCTAGGAGAGACAAACAACTAGGCAAAAGATAAAAAATATGAGAGAGGTAGATCTAAAATGTATCAAGAATATCGGTCGAAGGACAAGTCAAGAGATGCTCCTATTTTGGATAACCTTGCAACAACACTTGGTACAAGTTGACAAGGTAATCATGATTGAAAAAAATGTGAAATTGGTCTCAAATCTTGGTCTTGAACCGACTGCCTCTTCTAGTTCAGCAAGGGCAATTAGTCCTCGTATCCTGTAGAAGTCCGACAATGGTGATGCAAATGTGAACACTCCATTAGTTGTTGCACATGAACCTTTAGATGTTTCTATTGTGTCATTGCGGGTTGATCTAAATAATGTAGAAATCTCAGACGATCATGTTGTTGACCATTTGGGACTTTCACCCATTGAAGGTCCAAATCCTCCCCTTCAAGATGAAACTCACCCATAATTTGATAGTGAGAGTACTGAGTCACATTTCTCTCATACTGATGTTCAAGGGGAAGTCTATTGTGCTGCTAAGAAAGAAAGTTCTAATTGGAATGTGGTTTTTGCTAGACAAGGCAAAAACCATAAGAAAATTGTTGTTATCATAGCCAACACACCCAAGACCAAGGTTGCTCAACAAGTTTTGAAATTGTAGAGGTATTACAAATTGTGTTACTCAACGAGCTTTAAAAGAATTTTGTTTTCATCATAAGCCATCTTTGTTTACATCACTGAACCTTTGTGTAGCTTTGATTCAGTTGCTACTACTTTATGGAGCTCCCTTGGGTTACATTACATTTGTTCCAATACCAGCATTGTAGTTGAAATTTGAATCATGATAAAATTTCCAATATGGAAAATATTGTCTTTAGAATCTTGGCCCACATATCCTATGGGACCTAAAAGAATATAGGATTTTATGGGATTTCTAAACAATGATTTTAAGTAAAGAAAATGCAGTTGGTGAAGTTCATTGCAGGTATGAAACAAAATGTAGAAAGGTAATGTAAGAAGTAGGAACCCAATGCTCAGAAAAAGGAAATGGTATAAGAAAGAAAGAAATAATTGTTGAAAAGAAACTAAACATATTGCACTTCCTTCTAGAGATTAGTTTTATATGGAGTATCATTTTCTTTAGTTTAAAAACCTAAAATTCTTCTTTTTCTATTTCTTTAAAGGTAGACGTGTGCAACAATATTTTTTACATCGTTGTTCAGATAAATTTTATGTGCAATAGAGAAGGAAGGTATGGATACCTTGCGATTGGTATGACAAAACCAGAAGTTACAACTAAGCAGCCATCAACCTGATTGAAGGAGTACCTCCTGCCCAATAGTAGAGCAGAAAAGGCCAGCTGCCACACCAAAAAGGTCAACAAGAAAACCAAACATTAAGAAATATTTTGATGGAAAGCAAAAGCAAACATAGAAAATAAGTTACTTTTATGATTTATGCATTTTCTATATAAATCACAATACTCTGATTATGTTCCATCCCTTAACATAGACTAAAATTTGTATATGACATAACTGAGAAAGGAAATTGGTTATCAATTACATGCATATTGCACCACAACTAAGATTGCATCAACTTTACAATCAAATCAAAATTTCAAACATATATAGAACTTGGAATCATTTAGAATAGATCATGAACTTGTCAAGGAGATACAGTTAAGATAAATCACAAAAGATAAGCCTCGTCTCTCTCTCTCTCTCTGTGTGTGTGTTATTGATTAATAAGTAGCTAAGAGATTAATAAGTTGATTGAAACATGTTGTCTAAGAAAGCTAGTTGCGATTCACATGGCCAAGGATCTTCCTACTTCTTTGGGTGGCAAGAGTACGAGAAGAACCCTTATCATCATCTTCATAATCCTACTAGAATTATTCAAATGGGTCTTGCTGAAAACCAGGTCAGATTCAAATCCAAACTCAATCTGAATCTTAATTTTAGTTTCAATGTAAATATGAATACCAATTAAGTCACATTCCTTTTCTACTAAACCGAGTCACTCTAAAACTTGAATTTTATGCACTGAAAATATCTATAGCACTATTTAAATGAATGCTAGTTATAGTGTACTGACATTATATGACAATGTAGCTTTATTTTCTGATGCAACTCTCCTTTGACCTTTTTGAGGAATGGAAAACCAGTAACCCCGAAGCAGTGGGGTAGAAGAGAAATGGAGAATCTATGTTCAAAGAATTAGCTCTCTTCCATGATTACCATGGCTTACATGCACTGAAAAGAGTAGGTTCTTATCCAAAGAAAAAGGAGAAATGTAAAGCCTGATTAATTGAAGTACTGAACGTTGAAAATTTTTTATTAATTGTGCAGGAACTGGTAGAGTTCGTGGCTAAAATTCAAGGGAACAAAGTAAAGTATGAGTCTAATAAGGTAATGCTCACAACAGGTGCAACTTTTGCTAATGAGATTCTAATGTTTGGTTTGGCTAAGCCTAATGAACCTTTTCTTCTTCCTACACCATACTATCTAGGTTAACCTACAATTTTATGACCTATTATTTTCTTTTTGTTTATAACTAAAAAATAGGAATCAATATAAAAAACATTTAAACCAAAATGTTGGCAAAAACTATTTAAAAATAATTGTTTATTATTCCTTCAAAGAGAGGTTTTTTTGACTTTTGAAGAGAGTAATTAACTATATTGTTGAAATTAATCTTAACAAAAAATTAGTTTTACTTAGAGTCTTTCCAAACAGGCCTTAGTAAAGAACATGTATTTCATCAATTAAAACATTAAAATTTCATCATCGGCAGGTTTGACAGGGATCTTAAATGACAAACTGGAGTTGAAATTGTTCCAATACATTGCTCAAGCTCCAGCAGCTTCAGAATAATAGCAACTGCAATGGAGGAAGCCTATCAAGAAGTCAAAAACCTTAACTTCAAAGTCAAAGGGGTTTTGGTCACTAATCCATCAAACCCAATAGACACAACCATGACCCAAGAGAACTCAATCTCCTTTTTCGAGTGAAGTTCATACTTTACCAAAAGAAAATAGTGAGTACCTGACAAAATATTGGTATGGACGGTCCAAGAAGCATGTTTGTGGAATATGCATAGCAATTAGTACAATACCATAATTGAACTCCATAATTTTTTTCTAAATTTACCATTTCTTTTCATGATTCATACCAAAAGAAAAACCTAGTGATTCTACTATAATCTAAGCTATCAAAAAACAACTTAGAGACGCCAGGGATTTAACACTTACCTTGACTCCATGTACTGAAAAATGTAAGAAATTAACACACATCTCCATCATTAACACCCCTCATTAAACCTGGAAATTAGATAAAAATTGGAGGCATTTCACAAACTTACCTAGAGCTTGACACCTCTTTAAGGCAATAACTAATTAAGCCCTACCCTATACTTTTTCAGGACTCTCAGCGTTGCTAAGGGCTTACCTCTGTTGTGTAGAGAAAAAGAGAAAAAACCACCAGCGAGATTGAGATTGTGAATCTAGATAGAGTAAGATAGAGAAAGAGATGGATCTAGAGAGAGAGAAAGAGAGAGAGACTCACCACTGTCCTGATAGTGAGCAGAGCTCGACAAAGGGGGATGGGTGAGGGCAAACAATAACAAACCCACACCATCCTCAAAAAATAATTGCAGAACGAAAACAATCACTCATAATCAAACCCTTATTCTTCGCACCAGAAATCAGAAAAGAGAGACTCATTCACGACCATTAGATGCTTCAATCTTTGAAGATATGAGAGACGAAGATAGTTGAGGGAGGCAGAGGAAAAATTCTTAAAATCAGATGAGAGAGAGACAGACCTTACCCGAGAAGCTTTAGGTGAGGCGAAAGTGAGATTGAGAAAGTCAGACTGTAAAAGTTGAAATGAGGGAATGAGTGGCGCGACTAAAATTTTCGTCACCGCTTTTTTGTTCCTTTTAACAAGATTCTGATTTACCGGGTTTTCTTAAAATGTAATTGATGTACCTATTCTAAAGGAGAAAATAATGAACCTTGTTGCTGAAAGTTGTAGAATGTTGTTATATTTGTTGTAGTGTTTTATGACTTATTTAGGGGTTTCTCTCTTTGGTGGTGTGCCTAGATGTCGGTGGTTGATACCTTGGGCTGATAAAATTAAAGGAAAATAAGAATCTTGGAAGGGATTAACTTTATATATGGTAGACTGATTATGCCTTGTTAACTCAGTGATCCAAGGTTCATTTTTGCTTTCTTTTCAAATTTATCGTTGGCCTTCCTCTCCTTTGAAGTATTTGAATACTGCTATCAGAAACTTCTTTTGGACAATTTCATTTGATACTCGTAAGCCTGTCCCAGTGCTTGGAAGTTTTGTTAGAAGCTTAAGGAGGGAGATGGTCTTGGCATAAAAAACTTTTGCATTCTTAATAAGGCAATGTTGAAAATACTCACTTGAAAATTGTTGACTGAGAACTCTATGATTTTCACTTATCTTCGTGCTCGTTGCTTCACACAGGATCATCGACCGAGATCTTGGTATATTTCTTCTTCTGTCTGGCCTGGTCTAATATATCATTATTCTCCTTTGATGCTTGAATTTATATGGTTGGCTAGTCGTCATTCTAAGGTTCATTTTTAGATAGATAACTGGTTGGGAACTCTATTGATTGATTTGGTGGACGATCATCACTCAATACATCCTCCTTTAGATTCCCTTATAAGAGATTTGTACACTGATCCAGGGGGCTGGAATATCTCCCTATTGTTGGGATCACGGTGCACGCAACTAATGCATTTAATTTAAAAAATTTATCGATCGGAAAATAATTGTGATGCCACAAGTTCAAAAAAAATTTAATGAAAAAAAATTCTCATCGAATCTATTATATATCTATATATTAAATCATAGACATAGAAATAAAAAAAATTATACCTCTTGTAGCCTGTCGAGCGTCCTTGCTAATAAGAAACTTGAGATTCCACAAACAACGGACTGTGAGATACACACCAAGATCTTTCAAACCAATCCTAAAAAATACTAGGACATGTGTGGGCACGTAGAATTATTCAAGAGCACTTTTTATGTCCCTAGATGTACTCAACACATGAGATTTAGAGATTTGGAGAAGGACTTTTGAGACAAAGCTCTGAGATAGAATTGGAGAATTCACAGAGCCTTTGATTAAGAATTAATCACAAAAATTGCTTCGATGTGTCCAATAGAATAATAACTATATATATTGTTTTGGTAAGGTCTGTGTTGCAGGGACTGCGTTACCACCGTTGACCCATTTAAATTGTTGACATATGTGCTAGTTATATGTTAGTTAGCGCCGACTATTGGTATCAGAGCAATGAATATTTTTGGACATATTAGTAATTATATATTTTTTTAAATTATGCATACATGGTTGCCATACAACATGTTTGAAATTAGTTCTCCTTTTATCACTACCATCGCAAACACAGTAGCATCAACCTCTGAAGCAACATACCTTGTTGCCTATCAGGAAGTTAAAGAAGATTCAGATAAGTGGACTATACCCAAAGTGAAACCAGAAATAATTTATAAAATTGGAACTTTTGATTTTATCAATAGAAAAATCATCAAAACGTTTGAGCATGTTATTCCTTTATAGAATAATGATGATGTTATCTATTTTTTACATATTCAGGATCTATATCCCTTCATGCAAAAATATAGATATCTGCTTATAGGACTTATTCATATAGCATTTAAACCCTTGACCTTACTTGGTCAAAATACCAGTTTTTAATGTATCCTTAGAGACAGTCGTTGCCTCAACTGGAAAGCATCCCTTATGGAAGCCATTGAAACTAGCATTTCACATGGACACGTTTATTTTAATATCTATCTGAAACTGAGTTATATCTCATGGTTATGAGTATTTACCAGGATCTTCCCCTTTTGCTATATTATTCAAAATTCATCTTAAGGTTCTTTCCACTTTAAATCCTTATACCAGAAAACAAAGTGAGCAAGGACACACAGTCCTTATTGACACTAACCTTTTCAGTAGAAAAGTAGCTATCCCTAGATAGATACCTTGGGAACAAATTACTTTTCCAGAGAAATGGAAAATCCCTAATGTTGTAACTACCAGACCCATCATTAGGCAATCTTTGACAACAAACCCAAGGTGGTAACATATATCTCCGATTTCAGAGACCCCTTACTAGAACTCTTTCTAGTACCAGTTACACAAACAATCCTTCTTACAATGTTGATTTTCCAGAATCCTCTAGACAATCCACATCTAAACCCACAGATTCTGTTTACCAAGAGATGTCCACCAATGAATCTCTCAATCCTTCCAAGAATAGTATTCCTAGAAATCATATAAGAGGGATACATAATTCTGAAAACCAAATACCTCATGGTGTTTATGAAATAAACACCCCCAATAACAAAAGGCCTAATAGATCAACCGCCAGTGATATGCAATTTCAAATTTACTGGATTTTTCACCTTATAGTGATTTAAGAAAGCAGCTTAACCAGGATTTTATTCAAGACAAATATCATCATTTTAGAAAATGGTATTTTAAATCACATACTCCTAAACAGCTTGACACCTTAAAAACCTGGTATTATTATCATTTACATAAGAATCAGTATATTAAACCGTTTCCAGAGTGGTAATAGAGTTACACAATGAACATCAGTTGAACGTGTTAAAAGCAATCCAAGAAGACTGGACAAACACTAGTGGCAGGACTATTCAATCTATTCATCCCTCCACCTTTATCCTTAGAACTAGCTCCTGGAAATGATAATACTAATCTTAAACCGTTAGTAATAAATCCTTACGTGGAAATTTCAGAAAAAACATTCAACAAGAACCATTAATGGTCAAAGATATTTTACCTTATAACTAAACATAATAATTATACAAATATTTTCCTCCAAACTGTAGGAACTACCAGAATTGAAGACCAGATAGAGAATATACATGATAAATGTCAGGTTACACCTAAACCTCAAACATTTGACCTCCAACCAGTAAATATAAGACCACCTCTTGAAGTCACTAACATCAAGATGAAATCTAATAACAAAGATTATGAGTTTATGACAACTCATATTGACAAAATCAGAGATCTAAAGATTACTCAGCCAGAGTCATCTGGACATATTAATATGATGAATGATTCACCTGTAACTGAAAATGAAACAGAGGATTACTCTCTTTCTCAAATTTTAGATATTAAGAAAAACTTTAATTATACTCTTAATAAAATTTCTCATTCCCAGAAACCCATAATCCGTATGGCCTTAATATGACCTAGTAGATATTATTATCCTAGACCGACTCCACATGATATTCTTTTTGAAGAAGATTTTCTTCATACTTAGAAATCTTATCTTGGTAAGACCATTTATGAACGGAATGTAGATGGAAAAACTGAATATCAAATTTTTGAAACGACACATCATATGATAATGTATGTTTTAGTTAGTAAACAGAATGATAACATAGATCATCAAGTCTGTAGATTTTTAGTTAACGGATTTATCGGCATCCTTAAAGGATGGTGGGATAACTGTCTCACTGAAACTCAAAGAACTAAAATCCTTAATTCCTTTAAGATTGAGATAAATCCTCTTACCAGAACTAAAACTAAAATAGAAGATGCTTGTTATACCTTAGTACAAGCAATTATACACCATTTTGTTGGACCAGGAGTTTTAAACACAGATAGACATATGGAACTTTTACAGAATCTTAGATGTCCATCTTTTATCCATTTTAGATGCTACAAAGATGTTTTTCTTATGAAAGTCACGCAAAGGACTGATGCTAACAGTGATCATTGGAATGCCAAGTTCATTGATGGACTTCTAAGCCTTTTGCAGAAAAGGTTAGGAAAAAGCTTAGGGACAAACAAAACTAAATGGAAATCCCTTACAATCAGTACTCTTATGGTCATCTCATTGTAGCTGTCATAGAAGGAGGAGTATCCTTATGCAATTATATGAAATTACAACAGTTAATGAAACACCAAAACTTAACTAACAAAAAAGAGTTAGGAGAATTTTGTGATCAATTCTCTTATGACACAAATTCATTATCCTTCTAAATCTAGGAATCCAAAACCCCATAAAAGATACTTCTCCAAAAAAATTCCTAAGCAAAATTATCAGGAGAGACCCATAAATAAAACCAGTAAAAGAAAATCTTATAAAAAATCTTATCAGAAAAAAGATAAATCCCAAATCAAATGTTACAAATGTGGTACAATAGGGCATTACGCTAAGAAATGTAAATCTAAACTGAAACAATCAGCTTAATGAGATGTCCTTAGATAAGGAGACTCAACAGCAAATTTTAAACTGTCTCTCTAATGATGATAGTACTTCTGAATCTAGTCCTGAGAATGATTTAGTTGAAATTTATTCTGACTCATCCTCTGATAATCCAGAACCTTGTTATAATCCAGAACCTTGTTGTTCTTCCAAAACCTACAATATGATTACCGAAGCTAATTATTGGAAAGCCATTTTTGAGATGAATGGTCTTGATATTGGACAGTCTAATATTAATGTTTTAATAGATACTCAAAAGTCTATGCTTGAAGCAACTGTAAGAGTCAAATTACTGAAGAGATTCTTCTTACAAAAAATTATAGTATGAGGGAAGTTATGAAGTGTATACAGAAGACTCCTACTATTGAAAACTAGTAACCATTCCAGATTTAAAAATGGAAGTTAATATTTTAAATAATGAAATAAAATAGTTACAAACAGCTAATCAGATAATTTTCCAAGATCTTAATAATATTAAACAACAATTATCTTCTAAAGGTAAAAATCTTGAAGAAAAACCTGAATCTTCTTCTACCCAACCTGAAGATAATCAATATTTATTTTTAATGAATAAAGTTACTTTTCAGAAGTGGTATATCATAATTACTTTAACCAGATTTTATTATCAAAGATTCCATTGCCCTTGTTGACAGTGGTGCCGATATGAACTATATCCATGAAGGATTAATTCCAACTAAATACTTTCAGAAAATTACCCAACCACTAACTATTGCTAGTGGTAATTCTATGAGTATTCAGTATAAACTAACTGAAGTTCTTATCCGTAATCAAGTTCTTTGGCTACCTAAACCATTTGTTTTAATAAAAAAAACACGACTCAGAGTATTACTTTGGCACACATTTTTTATGTTTAATAATGCATATTACTGCAATTGATACTTCAGGTATACATTCTAATATTAATAACAGACAAATCATATTTGAGTTTATAACTGAACCTTATACTAAATAGTTAGATCGGATTAAAGATCTAGTCCACTACAAAGAAAACCAGATAAATTTTATTCAAAAAGAAATTCAGTTCCTTACTACTAAGCAAAGGATTCAACAGCCTACCATACAGAATAAAATTAAAATAATTTTAAACGATTATCAAACTGAGATTTGTAATGATATTCCGAATGCTTTTTGGAATAGAAAAAAGTATATCATATCTCTTCCTTATAATCAGGAGTTTAATGAAAGAAATATTTCCACTAAGTCTAGGCCCAGCCAGATGAAAAATGAATATTTAAAGATTTGTAAAACAGAAATAGAATCTCTTTTACAGAAGAAATTAATCAGACCTAGTCACTACCCTTGGAGTTGTACCGCTTTTTATGTCAATAAATATATAGACATAGAAAGAGGAGCACCTAGATTGGTGATAAACTATGAAACTCCATTGATGCCTCATAGTGGATAAGATATCTGATCCCGAGTAGAAATGATCTTTTAGATAGACTACATGATTCTGTAGTATTTTTTAAATTTGATCTCAAATTAGGATTTTGAAAAATCCAGATCAATGAACATGATAGATATAAAATAGCCTTTATAGTACCGTTTGGGCATTATGAATAGAAGGTCTTACCATTTAAAATTAAAAATGGTCCTTCCGAATTTCAACATATCATGAATGATATTTTTAATCCTTATCTTGAATATTTTTTATATTGATGATGTTTTAATCTTCTCATCTTCAAGTGATCAACATTTCAAACATTTGAATATATTTAAAAATGTCATTATCAGAAATGGTTTAGTTATTTCAGCTTCAAAAATGAAACTTTTCCAAACAGAAGTTAGATTACTTGGGCATAATATTTCTAATGGAATTATATTCCTATTAACAGAAGTATAAAATTTGCTTCTAAATTTCCTGACGAAATTAAAGATAAAACTTAATTTTAGAGATTTTTAGATAGTCTTGATTATATTAGAGACTATTATCCTCAATTATCCCAGGATACATCAATCATATTTACCAGACTTAAGAAGAATCATTTATATTGTTTACCTTGGTCATAAACACATACTTCTATAGTACACCAAATAAAAGAAAAAATCAAACACTTATATTGTTTATCTCTACCGAACCCTAACTGGAAAAAGATAGTTGAAATAGATGCTTCTAACCAAGGATATGGTGGGATACTTAAACAGTTTAATCCCAACAGTAAAAAAGAAGAACTCCTAAGATTTACATCTGGAGTATGGAAAGGATCAACATTAAACTATCCAACTATTAAACAGGAATGTTTATCTATTGTTAAATGTGTTTTAAAATTTCAGGATGATCTTCTAAATCTGCATTTTTTAATTAGAGTTGATTGCTCTGCTGCTAATAGATATTCAATATGATGTAAAGAATCTTGCCTCTAAACAAATATTTACATCCTGGCAAAGTACATTATAATATTTGACTTTGATATAGAATATATCAAAGGTGAACAGAATTCTTTACTAGATTTTTTAACTCGTGAATACTTGCAGGGTTCACGAGTAACAGAACCCGCGGCTGAGGCCATAGAAGTCGATGAAGTGCCCATTATTCAACAAAAGTTTTGAGCCTTAACAGTAAACTAGAGGCTTCTTCTAGCCTAACCGCTAAAGATGTCCATCTGATACCCGAACAGTATATTATTAACAGTACTATAGAAGAGACTATACTCTTTATTGAAATAGCAGATGAGAAATGGACGCCAAATTCATGAGAAATTAAAAAGAGATATCTCACTACTCAACAATATCCCACTCATTTTGACATTATCGATACATCTATGAAGCAATCTTGCTTGAAACAAAAACTATGAAGTTTAAGCATACTCTCCATGATCCTAACAGAACTACTAGCCCTCTCACTTGTAGTAAGACTATTATACATTCTATTATGCCTATTCAACAATGGGCATCCATCTGCATACTACCAGGAGCTTCGACATCCGTAATCGAGAAACCAAATATAGTTATTGGAATTATATTGATTCATTTACCTATTCTTTTTTATTTCCAAAATCCTGTACATAAACATACTTGGTTTATTAAATTTTTTCCTAAATTTCTTAAAAAAGAGCTCCCAAATTGGTTCCTCGTTTGGTGGGATAAATTTGGTATCACTTTTGAAACCTTACCTGAACAAGTACAAACAACATTCAAAGAATGGCAAGCTACCTATTCTCTTTTACTAGTCAATAAGGACATTCCAATGTCTAAATCAATAGTTCATTTTATTATCCGTTTCAGTATCTCTTGGATTGGGAAATGGGATTTATAGTGTGACTACCAGAATAAGATCTCTCGACTAAAAAGAGTCTTTTTTTACCAAATGGTGGAATAATGGGATGAATCCCAATATAGCGGAACTTGTTGAAGCCATCAAAACTCATACTCAAGCTTGTTTTGATGTTATTCCTAAGGCTCTTCAACCTCCAACAAGAAATCCATTTATCATGGCCCAAACTGCATTAAAAAAGAAATTTCTTGAAATAACAGAAAATGAGTTAATTATAAAGGAAAAATTTCTCCAATCCTTAGCACCATAAGATGCTTCAATGAAATTTGTGAGCAGCCATATAGGACTGATCAAGATGATAAGGAATTCAACATCTTAGCTGGCGAAAGTCAAGAGCCAGAACCTTCTAATCCTACCATTACAATTTTTTGGATTCTCTCACCAGCATGATCTTAGAGAAAATGGAACAAGACACGAAAGGAAAAGAAAAAGCCTGATTCTTGTCTCCCATTAGAAAAAAGAAAACAGTGTTGGCATATACCGACAAATAACTTTTTGAAAAAGAATATGCCCATTATCTTCAACAGGAAACGCCACCATAAGTAGACATATATACTTTTAATAAAATATATTCCCACTACCAGAGACAACTGTAAAGATAAGAATGAACGACTCCACTCTCCAAGGACACACAACCTTATCTTTTTTTCTTTTGTATTATAAAAGGGAAGCCTCATCCTTTGTTGGCAGAATCCGACTTTGATCGGGAATTATCATACTCTATCTCTCTCTCATACTCTTTCCCTCTCTCATCTGTAATACTCTCTCTCTCTCTTCCATGTATATATTGTTACTGCTTATATAAATATAAAGTGTTGAAGAAATAAATCTCTACCTCTTGTATGTTTTCATATTTATTTTTAGTCCTCATATTCCCTGATAGTTTATGGTAGTTTGAATTTTAGAACTATTATTTTTTGTGTTTATTTGACCTTAGCCTTGTATTGGCTGAAAGGCCACCACGACCACCAAAATAGTAGGTTTATGAGACCATATGTCTAGTAATTTAAAACTAATATGAATGTTAATATGCCCTTTCATATTTGTAGATCCGCACTGACTGTAGGAGCACTTAACTTATAATTAGTGGGACGACACTCAAGTCGCGTTTTGGTAAGGTTTGTGTTGCAAGGATTGCGTTAGGACCATTGATCCATATATATATATATTCTAGGTTAACGCACATTAGGTTTTAGGGTTTCCATAAAATAGTAAATTATTTATAAATATGCCACTGTAGTAGGACCCACTACAAACTGTGTCACATTGCAGTGTCGTGTGGCATTGCAGTGCACCGTGAACTATTATAATATTGTGAGGCACTATAACGTCCCACAGACCACTATAGTGCCGTGTGTCACATTGAAGTACAGTGTCTCATGCCAATTCCTGATCCAAAAAACAGTGATTGACATGTGGAAGTCCAACATGCCACATGACAATTTTTCTAAATTTATTATTTACTTTAATCAGATAAATATCTAGATATCATCAAAATTAATTTACCTAATCACACATATCAACTAACTTATTTGTTAGTTCAAAAAAATAACAGATTAGTTAATTCAAATTCAAATTATTATCTTAGAATAATTTAATATTATTTAATTCCATACATCAAATATATTCTCTCATTTATCGATTAATACAAAACTAATCGATATAATTATTTAATTGTAATTTCTGAAAATTATAATAAATATTTAATTAATTAATTTCACATAATTATCTCATAATTATATACTTACCCCAGAAACCTAATTCATTTTGCAAGCTAGTCCTTTTCTTCTGTTCTAAAACATTCACACCCTAGACTGTGTAGTATAGAGGTGGCTCGGGGAGTATGGACGCATAATTCTAAGTTTTAATAAATCATATTATTAATTAAACTCTTTAATTAAATAGTCTTATTTATTAATTCCATTATTACTCCACTTTAAATATAGAATTACACTCTTAGTAATTATAGAGTATATTTACAGAATACACTATTTTATCCTTCTAATTACATATTGATCATAAAGTATCATTAACTCAGTAGTGAACGGTCCAATTTATAATCTCATTATAAATTTGAGCTCAATAACCATTCAATTGTAGAATTAACACTTAAGGGAACCAATGTGAGATCCGTTAGGAAAGCTTCGATTCTAAATCTTGTAAAATCATGTTCCTAGTCATCCATAACACTCAATCACCAAAACAAAAGTCACTAGTATATTTTACAAACAACTTTAACGAGTGAATCAAAAGATCCATTAGACATGTATAGGAGTTTATGACTACTCAAGATTTAGACTGACCTACATATGATCATCAGATTGATGTGAATTAAATCTTTATGATAAACGGCAAGTTAATAAAGATATTAGTCGACATCAGTCATGTCCTATATAATCTAATTATATATAGTACTTTCACTAAGATGTATATCCAAATCACTGATCCGGATCTATAGATCACTTGCATTCAAGATGCTCAGCGAATCATACTAGCAACCATTCATTAAAGATTCCACAATTTAATATGTTGTAAAATATTTTATTCATTATCTATGATCTTAATCATCTTGTACTAATACAAGATCATAATCACATTAATGAATATGAAATTTTTAGATATTCATAATAATTCAGAAAAGACAATTATAAGAAAAATATATTTTTATTAATTTCAAATTAAAATATCTTTACACATGCATTGAGGGCACTGTGGCAGACTTCCAATATTACTGTCTTTTGGGAGGTGTTGTACCTTCGTAATCAAGCAACCTTCGAGGGTAGGAAACCTGTCTTTATTGAAGCTCTGGCATTATTTTGGCGTTCAATTCATGAAGCAGAAACTTTTGAGATTGGCACAATGCAGAGTTCAATGGAGGAACTATTGACACTTCAGCAAATTTATGTTTCGAGTCGTTCTTTCAAAACCCCGTGTATCTTGAACCTTTCAGGCATCCTCTTCCATCAGGTTGGATTAAGGTGAATACTAAATGAGGTGCTTTTGCTATTCTTGGGTGTACAGGTTGTGGATGCATTTTCAAAACGTCTAGATGATTTGTTAAGGTTAGTTACACTATTCACCTTGGCATGTACTTTGCTTTTGAGGTGGAGCTAGCTGTTGCTATCCATGCGATTGTTCATGCTTCGACCTTTGTATGAAGAAAATCATGGTTGAAAAGTGATTCTATTTATGCGGTGGCCATTATTTGTACTAGATCTCGTAAGGTCCTTTGGCGTTGGCGTACAAGTTGGGATATTTGTTTAAATTTAATTGAACAAATGGATTTTGTTGTCACTCACATTTTTGGGAGGGTCACGAGGTTGTAGATTGTTTGACGCCTAGAACCCTCAGTATAGTTACTCAAACTTGGTGGTGAAATGCTCCAGATTTCTATTTTTCGTTTACTTTTTATGATATTTCTAAATTCTTTTAAGTTTTGCTCGAATTTTTTCTTTGTATTTTATTTTGTTGACTCTTTTATTTTATTTAATAATATGTTAGGTTGGGTTAAATGATGAGGGTGTTATGGAGGTGTCATCCTAGCTGAGATGTTCTAGTGCATCTACTGATTTTTATCAGAACAACCTTATATAAAAAAAAAGTAAAAAGAAAGAGTGGGGAGAAATTAATTTCCACACGTAAAACCTCTTTAAAAAGTGGATCATATCTTAAAAATAAAGTGGATCATGAGTGTGGTACATGAGTGGAAACAACTACATGGCAAGTAGATCATGAGTGTAGTACACATGGTGGTTTCTTAGAGGCTAGCCAATTAATAGACGACCTAATTCAGTTTATCAATAGTCATTTGTCGGTTACAACAAGCACATAAAAAGAACCGCAAAAAATATATAAATAGAAATGTGTCGGGCTCCCAATAGGCGATAGTAAAGCGCGTTGCGTTTCGTATCCCTCAGGTTAGTTTTACCTCGATGGTCAGTCAGTAGCATTCACTCTCTGTGCTATCACACTTGCTTTGCTTCAATTTTTTTCTTTTAAGAATTACTTCAACATTTCAATTTGAATTGATGTTATTATCAATTTTTATTGTTTTAAAATACAATTTATATTCCTAAAGAATTAGTATATTTGAATTTCTGAAAGAATAATAATTATCCATTTTCGTGGATCTCTCTTGATTGATCAAAGAGTAAGGTTAATGTGGTTGTGGCATTTTTTTAAAATTTTTGAAACTATGATCATGGCTTTATTTGTTAATTTAGTTTTGAAAATAGTATTATTATATTAATGTTTATCTGAGAAAATAAAATGCTAAAAGCTCGGTCTCACAGAGTTTTCATAATGGTTGATTAGCTATAGTAATTACTTGAATACAATTATACGCTTCTCTTATTTATCTTTATCATAGTTCATGCATTTGACAACAATTTCATCTAAAATGGATGTATTTTTTGAATTTTCATTTTTTAGCATTTCTACACCCATCAAGTTATATATCAATTTTAAAATCATAAATAAATGTGAGAATAATTCATATACAATTTTAATAAATTATTATAATGAGTGATAAAATATAAACTTGTAAATAATTGAAATATAATTTTATCAATTAAAACTTGAAATACTATTTTGTCAGTAAGGGTGATGCCATAAAGTTTTTCATCCAAATGTCATGTTATTTGAGATAATAATGAAACATTTTGTCCCTAATGTTATTTCTAAAAATTGGAAGTTAAATGAGTCTAACGTTTATATGGTATTAATTTGAAGCGCGAAAGTAGACAATTTTATTACTTTTACAATTTGAAGAGAGACAAAATAATATATTGTTGCAGCTAAAATTTTAACAGTATACATGTGACACTCTGATGGGTCGTTATCCTACACATCACACATCAAATAATCCAAAGAAGGAAGGTGACTAAGGTGGTTTCCTTGCCAAAAGGCCTCCAAAACTTAAGTTAGAAGTGTAAAGAGAATTTGACAGAGTTAATGTAAGGTTCAATGAGCTTAACATTGATTTTTAAGGGAAGGGTATTTATAAGGGAGACACACCTGGATGAGGCTTGTTTGAGAAGTTTAGAGAATATTCTAAAGTGTTCCCTTTGGCAAATAAGGAAGGCAGCATTTAACTTGTCCCTAGAGTTGACGCAAATGAGGCATGATAGGACCTAAAAAGACATACTTCTAATATGGAGGGTGATGATTCGTCAGGGTGGTCGTATGTTCAATACCGCTAGGCCACGTGGAAAATCACTTTCAGCTAACAATAATTAAAGTGAGAGTTCCATGAGCTACCTAACGCTGAAGACACAGACGGTAGGTTTTCGAGCTTCTCGTCACACATTCGCGAGTTCGAGGTCCCATCCCTGATATGGAGCAGACATGGGGGTTGCTTGAGATTTTTTTAGTAAGTTAGCGTTTTGATACTTTTGAACTTTGTTTTTATTTTGTTGATATAGATGATACCTCTTGTATGGTATATTTCTTTTAGTTGAATATATTTTCCTTTTCCAGAAAAATAATATAACATGTCACTGTACCGAATATGTAACTATCATCACATATGCAAAATTTAGAAATATATATATATATATATATANCTTGTTGACAAAGAACTACATTACTTATAAATTGAATCCTTTTATTGATGTTTTACTTTGGAAAGGGATTTTCATTAAAGTTATGAATTTTTTAAAGCTTTCAAATTTACTCTTATAATAAACATGTATAGTTCAAGAATTTTCAAGTTCAATTTATACATGTCACTAATAGAAGGTGAATGAATCTATCATAGGTATAAATTGAAAAAGTATTATTAGAAAACAAAATGTAGTAAAAAAATGTTGACAAAATTGAAGGTTTCTCTGTTGAAATTGCATAATTTCATTAAATCATAATATAGAAAATATAATTCTTTAGCATATCATATAGAATTGCATCTATCTATAAGACATATATTCAATAATAATATACTAAGAGTAACATGACACAGTAGCCATCTTATAAATGTTTAGGAATAATTTATTATTTCAATACGTACTAATTTTATTATTTGATATGTCTAAATGTGACTAGTTGACACATATACTTATACATACATTAAATCTATTTATTTAATAAAATTGAATAAAAATATATTAATTATTCTTATTAATATATTAATTTTAATTTTAATTGATGATAATAGGTAAAGTATCACATGAGAAGAAAATCATTGCTATCTTTTATTATTTGATAACCTTCAATGCGATTGACTGATACATATTACACATACATTGAACCGATTCATCAATTAAAATGAAATAAAAATACTTAATTATTCTCATTGACATATTAATTATTAATTTTGATTTAAGAATAAATTATTATGATACTTTTTAAATTTCTTGTGTTTATTGATTCTTTAATTTTGACTCATTTTTTAAAAACTTAACTTTGTCTTTTTACTCTCAATGGTTATGTTATGTTTGTTATAAATAAATTTTATTTTTGTTCTCATCTGTATGTACGTTAATACGAAGAATCCAATCAACCAAATTTTTTAAAAACTTAACTTTTTTTTCTTATTTTCTTATTATATTCTGGTTCTCGTGCTCTCCCTCTTATTCAGGCAAAAAAGTAGAAAAGCCTAAGGAAAAAAGTATAAAAAATGCCTAAGTGTGAAAAACGACCGCCTAAGCCAAACAAATTAGAGAAATATGCCCAAGTGTGCCAGCTTAAGGAAAAAAAATAAAAAATTCCTAAGTGTGCCAAACGGGCGCTTATGGAAAAAAAGCAAAGAAAAATGCCTAAGTGTGCCAAGCGTCCACTTAAGGCAAAAAAATAGAAAAAAATGTTTAAGTGTGACAAACGGTCAGTGAAGGGAAAAAAATTATAAAAAAACTGCTTAAGTATGCCAAGCAGCTGCTTAAGGCAAAAAAGAAGAAAAAATGTCTTAGTGTGCCAAGCGATCGCTTAAGTAAAAAAAAGTAGAAAAAATGCCTAAGGGTGACAAGCAGACACTTATCGTAAAAAGGTAGAAAAAAATGTCTAAGTGTGCCAAGCGGCCGCTTAAGGTAAAAAAAAAGTAAAGAAAAACGCCTAAGTGTGCAAGCGGCTATTTAGGCAAAAAAGAAGAAAAATTGTCTATGTGTGCCAAGTGACCTTTTAAGGTAAAAATGTAGAAAATACCGAAGTATGCCAAGCGATCGCTTAAGATAAAAAAAGTATAAAAAGGTCTAAGTGTGTCAAGCGGCCGCTAAATGTGAAAATTCAAGAAAATGCGCAAGTAAGTAAATAGTCGCTCAAGACAGAGAAAAGAAAATTACGAATGAATTCAAAAACCAAAATTTACACTTAGAGGGAAAAGAAGTATTTCATTAATAATGAAGATGAAGTACAAGGAAAAGAAAAGAAATTAAAATGAACAATCATAAGGATGAAAAAGGAAAAAATTGAGCATAATATGCTTTGCCGAATGGTCATAAGGCCTTCGCGTCTCCTCAACGACAACCTCCTTGGTGACAACTTCAATAGTCTCCAGGGCAGCAGCATTGTTCTAGTTGGAGGGAGGAACTGCCTCAGTCACTTCATACTATAGAGGGGCCCGAGCTGCGCCATCAAGATACCCGATGTTGTAAGCATCCTTCTCAAGCTGTGTGAACTGTGCAGTGTACAGCTCGTAGGATTCCTCTTCCTTCTTCTTCAAAACTTCGACCATTGAGGCATATATCCTCTCAGAAGCCTCCAAAACAGCCTCTTGAGTACGTCGATTAGCTTTGGTCCTCACCTCATCCGCTCTAAGCTTAGTTGCTTCTTCTTGCTCAGCACTTTGCTGAGCTCTTGCTCCTTAGCAGCAAGCAGATGTATTAGGTCAGACACTTCTTGTTCATGTATGACCTATCACCGCCAATGCTGTTAAGCTTAGTGGTGTGAGCTTAGTCTTAAAGGGAAACCTCGACAAAGAAACAAAGGTTATTGAAGGCTTAGTAAGAAAAAGTAAACTTGGAAAGAAATGAAAGAAATACCTGATGGAAGCTATGGTTGACTCCCTTTTGTAGAGCCTTGACAGTTTCTTCTCCAAGCCTGTCAGAATTGATTGAGCACTAGATCATATGTGAGGTCTCATGGTCCAGCAGCTAGTTGATGTGAAAGGAGATCCTCAGGTTAGAACCAAAAGGAAACAAGGACCATAGTCGGCCAGCAGAGGCAGCTAGACTATAATCAGAGAAAGAAAGCCCATTAGGATAGAAGGCAGTGGGGAAAAACATTCTGGCTGGAACGAAGGGTGAACAGCCAGAGTAGAGAGAGGGGAAGAAATTCGAGGGAGAATGAGTTTAGCCTTATCTTCGGGAGTCTCAAATGGAAGAGAGTTCTTCCTCTTGTCTACAAAAAAAATAAAGAAAGATTAGTTAATAAAAAAATCAAGGTAATTTAAGAAAAGCAGGGGATGTAGAGGGGCAAGGTCAATCACCAAATGATCTCCATACAGTAGGGATATAGAAGTGACCGCCTTGGCATTCCAGCATTTGTCACCTTTCGGTACGTCCAAAATAAGTGGACCACCGGTCAGGCCACTCCTCTGAGTGCAAAGTAGTTGTCATTCTTCTCTCTAATGAAGTAAAGAAAGAAAAACTCATTCGGACCTAACACTAAACTATATAATATGTTTAGAGCCTCGAAACCTAGAAGAATCCAATATGTATTTGGGGTAAATTCTGTAGGAGAGACATCATATTATTGGAAGAATTCTTGAAATAAATTAGAGATGGGAAAACCTAAAGTCTAGTGCAATATACATGGTTCTAAAGTTTAGAACGCCTGGATATATGGAAGAATTGACAAGGTCCCCGTCAAAATAACAGTAGTTGATCTCTTTGGGAAAGGCCATACAATACTGAGAAACGAATCGGTTAAATTCATCTTTAATCGTAATTCTAGGGATAGAAGGAGAAAATGAAGAAGCCATTTGAGAAAGAGGAGAAAAAAGAAGGCGAATCCAAACAAGAAACTTACTGGTAATGGAAGTGCAGGAAGAAGACGAAGTGAAAAATCGTAACATAAATTACTTCGTTCGCCAAATGGTGGATTCAAAGTAAAAAGTAATAACTGTCAAAAGTCAAAATGGCATACGACAATAATCAATGTACGAGCACAAACACAAGGGACATGGGTATAAGGGAAGAAAATGGCAGATGATGACAAGGGAAGGAGTGAAATGACACTAGAGCAGAAAGTAATGATTAGAAGAGTGACAACATCGATAGATAATAAATTATAAATCAAAGATACATTGTTTTGCATCAACGGCTTCCAACCATTATACAAAACAGTGGCAAATGAACATGATAAGTTGGACTGTGAAGTCAAGGATTCCAGGCTGTCAAAAGGCAGAGAGAAGGCATACGACATTGAAAGGCACTAAAGAGATGGAATTAAATGAAAATGACGTGGGAGTCAAAGAAAGGCCATATTCGGTCAAGGGGATTATTTTACCTCCACGATTTGGCTAACAAACTTTATCTTAATGAATATTTGTTTTATCTTATTGAATATACGTAAACTGGCCATGAAGGAGAATACCTATAAGTACCTCCCATTATATCAAGAAAAGGGCAATTGAATGTATACGAACTCCCACTTTTATACTCAAATTTCATAGTCTTTTATTCACATTATATACATTCGATATTCTTGAAATTAGTAGAGAGAAAATCCATTTAAAGCATCCATTCAAAAGAATAACCCCTGATTTTCATACGAGTACCACCATTTCTTCACTCAAGGCCTTTATCTTTCACGATTAGAAGACCACGAACATGGACATTGTGCTTCCTAGCAATGGTTGAAGAGCTTCTCGTCATAGATGGAGAGTTTTTTAGCCACAGACGGAGCTTTTTGCCATGGGTGGATGACTTTGCAACAATGGACAGTGAGTATCATGGCCTAGGAGAGACAAGCTTCATGTACTCATGTGTCTAGTGAACATCAACTGGAACGAGAACCAAGGCATCAAGCGCAAGAAGATGAAGATCTGGAAAACAATTAATTATCGAATGTAAATACATTATATATAGTAGTACGTCCTTTAACATATACATATATTAAAAAAGATTGATGACGACACAATAACAAGAGTTAAATGATTCTGAAAGATATATAATTTTATCCAACCACCAAATTAAGTGACATGACAATAACCATTTGAAATTTGATTCAGCAAAATTCCTTTTTATGAAAATCAAACCAAGTAAATATGTCTTTAGCTCAAATAGTCTATAGAAAAATAACTACTAAAGTCAACTTTCAAGCTCAAGCTATAAAAAATTTCAGAAAACATTTTTTTTTTTAAAATGGTCGGAAATGGATGAAGTAAATATTATTTACCAAAATATTGAGTCATATTTCTCTCATACTGATGTTCAAGGGAAAGTCTATTGTGTTGATAAGAAAGAAAGTTTTTATTGGAATGTGGTTTCTGCTAGACAAGGCAAAAAGAATAATCAAAATTTTGTTATCATAGCCAACACACCTAAGACCAGGACTGCTCAACAAGCTTTGAAATTTTAGAGTTATTATAAATTGTGATACTTAACGAGCTTTGGAAGAATTTTGTTTTCATCATAAGTCGAATTTTGTTTACATCGTCAAACCTTTGTGTAGCTTTGATTCAGTTGCTTCTACTTTGTGGAGCTCCCTTGGGTTACATCACATTTGTTTCAATACCATCATTTTTCCTAAATTATGGATCTTTAGATCTTCTTCTATTCAACATATTGCGTCATTTTATCTCATATCCAATATGTTACTATTTCTATTAGTTTATGCGGTTTTACTGATCAAATTTCTTTTGTGTGTGGTAGTGTGAATTATATCAACCGTAGATCTCTTTGGAGTTCTCCTATAGACATTTCAATTTCAATAATCTGTGGCTTGTAATTAGGGATTTCAATTCAATTCTAGGAGCTCATAAAACCACTGGTAATATCACAGCTAGTTCTTTTGAGGACTTTCGAGCTACTTTGACTGTTTGTAATCTTTTAGATATTGAAGCAAAATGAGTTTTTCATACTCGAATTGGCTATAGTTGTCGAGGTATTGTTCTTTCTCGGTTTGGATAGGTCACTTTGCTCTTCTTCTTTCCTCGATACTTGGTCTGAGGTCTCTTGCATTACTCTATCGAGATTACACTATGATCATCATCCATTACTGGTTTCTTCTTCCACGGGAATTTCTTCAAGACATCCCCATTTCTGATTTCAGGGTATGTGGATTTCTCATCCCTTTTCCTTGATTTGGTTTTTTCAGTTTAGTCAACTCCTAATGCAGGTAGTAGCACATAGATTTTTTTTCAGATGTTAAAATTTCTTAAGGTAGCCTTGAGAAAATGGAATTGAGTGGTTTGTGGGAATTTTGCCGGAAATGTTTCTAAAGTTAATGAGAAAGTGGTCATCCAAGATAGGATCAGGTCTGAGAGTTTTTCTGATGCTCTTTTTGACTTGAATCTGATGCTCTTGCAACTTAGATATTACACTAGGACAACAAGATATTTTTTGAGAGAAAAAAGCAGGGTCAAATGGCTTGCAGAGGGTGATTAAAATTCTAACATCTTTCGCTCTTTGCTTAAACGTAGGGGGTGTAATAAGATTTTTTCTTCCATGAAAATTGCTGATGATATTTCTTATATTTCAATTGAGAACGGTGAGTATGTCATTTCATTTTATCAACAACTCTTTTCAGATTCTAGGGACTGTAGTTCAGATCTTTCTATGATTTAGGAGTATGACCCTTCTTTAGTCAGTGATGTGGAGAATGCATCGATTCTTTAGATTCCTTATTCTGATGAGATAAGTAAGCCTGTTTTTGACATGGATTCTCTTCCTGTTCCAGGCCCAGATGGTTTCTCAGGTAAATTTTGGTCTTGGCTGTGCAAAAGTTTTTTTTTACATGACATGTTTTACCAGATCTTAACTCTAATTTTTTGGTCCTTATTCCTAAGACCTCGGATGCTATATCAATTGGCCAGTTTCGTCCTATTGCTTTAGGTAATTTATTGTTTAAAATTATTACCAAGATAATTATTGATCATTTTTCTGTTATCTGCTCTCGAATAATTTCTCCCAATCAATATGGTTTTATTAAAGGACGTCAAATTATTGACAGTATTGTTGGCTTATCTGAATGCTTTAATGTTTTCCCAATAGTAGTCGTGGTGGTCATTTTGCTATAAAAATTGACATTCATATAGCTTTTGATTCTATCAATTAGAATGTTCTCTTTGAGGTTCTGAAGTGTTTTGGTTTCTCTGAGCATTTTATTACATGGATTAATAATATCATTGACATATAGAGGATCGCGGGGCCTATCAATGGGTCTCCTAAGGGATTTTTCCGATGTTTGCGAGGTGTAAAACTGGGTGATCCCCTTTCCCCTCTTCATTTTTGTTTGGATGAAGATTTTTTGAGTAGATATCTTTTGCATCTGGTAGATTCAGGATCATCGATTCCTATTTCTTCTCTAATTGAGATGCATGCTCTGACTCACTTTCTTTACGCAGATGATGTTCTTCTTTTCTACAAAGCTTCCTCTGAAAATCTACAACTGATTTTAGATGCTTTTGAACTTTATGGTTCCCTCTCTGGAGAACAAGTTAATTGGGATAAATCATCCATTTATTTTTGAAGGAACATCTTGGGGACTTATATTACTAACTTTTGTTGCATTCTACAATGCGTAAGGGATGAGATTTTATATATTTAGGGGTTCCTCTCTTCATTGGTGTGCCTAGATGTCGTTGGTTGATACCTTCCGCTGAAAAAATTAAAGGCAAATAAGAATCTTGGAAGGGATTAACTTTCTATGACAGGCAGATTACGTCTTATTAACTCAGTGATCCAAAATTCATTTTTTGCATTATTTTCAAATTTATCGTTGGCCTTCCTCTCCTTTTGAGGGATTTGAATACTACTGTCAGAAACTTCTTTTAGACAAGTTCAATTGATACTCGTAAGAATTGAAGAATTCATAAAACCTTTGATTAACAATTAATCACATAGATTGCTTCCATGATCCCAATAGAATATATATATATATTCTAGGTTAAGGTTCATTAGGTTTTAGGGTTTCATAAAATAGTAAATTATTTATGAATGTGCCACTATAGTGGGACCCATTGTAGTCTGTGTTACACTATAGTGTCGTCTGGCACTGTAGTGTGCCGTGAACTATTGTAGTGTCAGGAGGCACTATAGAGTCCTACGGACAACTACAGTGATGTGGGGCACTATAGTGCCGCATGTCACGTGCCACTGTAGTTCCTTGTGGCTCACGTCGCAGTACAGTGTGTCATGTCAATTCCTAATCTAAAAATGGGTGATTGACATGTGACAGTCCAACATGTCAAGTGACAATTTTGTCAAATTTATTATTTATTTTAATCAGATAAATATCTAGAAATCAGTTAAATCATAATCAATTTATCCGATCACACCTATCAACTAACTTATCTATTAGTTAAAAAAAATTAGATTAGTTAATTCAAATTTAGATTATTACCTTAGAATAATTTAATATTATTTAATTTCATAAATCAAGTATAATATCTCACTTATCGATTAATACAAAACTAATCGATATAATTATTTAATTATAATTTCTAAACATTATAAAAAATTAATCAATTAATTTCACACAATTATCTCATATTTATATACTTGCCCAAGAAACCTAGTCGTTTTCTTATGTCCTGAAACATTCACAACTTAGAGTGTGTAGTACACTGGTGGCTCGGAAACCATGGACCCATAATTCTAAGCTCCAATAAACTAGATTATTAATTAGATAATCTTATTTATTAATTCCAATATTACTCCACTTTAAATATGAATTTTCACTCTTAGTAATTATAAAATATATTTACAGAATAATCTCGTGTAGTCTATTGATATAATCACTTTATGTAGTTCTATCTTCCAATTATTGGTTCGAAAATAAGAAATGGTCAAAATTAATATTTTCCCCTTCGAATTACCTCTTTATCCTTAAGTATCATTAATTCACTAGTGAATGGTCCATTTATAAACGTATTATAAATTTGAGCTCAACAACCATCCAGTTCCAGAATTAACACTTAAGGAAACCAATATACGATCCATTAGGAAAGCTTCGATTCTAAATCTTGTAAAATCATGTTCCTAATCATCCATATCAATGAATTACCAAAACAAAAGTCACTAGTCTATTTTACAAATAACCTTAACGAGTGAATCAAAAGATTCACTAGATATGTATAGGAGTTGATGACTAGTTAGGGTTTAGACTGACCTACATATGATCATCATATTTATGTGAATTAAATCTTTATGATAAATGGTAAGTTAATAAAGCTATTAATCCATATCAGTCATGTCCTATATAATCTAAGAATATAAAATAATTTCACTAAGATGTATATCCACATCAGTGATTCAGATCTAGATCACTTGCATTCAAGATGCTTAGCAAACTGTACTAGCAACCATTTCATTAAAGATAACATACTTTAATATGTTATAGACTATTTTATTCATTATATATGATCTTAAACCTCTCGTACTAATGAAAGATCATAATCTCATTAATGAATATGAAATTTTTAGATATTTATAAAAATTATTCAATAATAATTCAGAAAAGACAATAATAAGAAAAAATTATTTTTATTCATTTTAAATTAAAATGTCTTTACACATCCATTAAGGGCACTATGGCAAACTTCCATTATTACTATATTTTGGGCGGTGTTGTACCTTCATAATCAAGAAACCTTTGAGAGTAGGAAACTTGTCTTTGCTGAAGCTCTGACATTACTTTGGCGTTCAGTTCATGAAGCAAACTCTTTTAAGATTGACACAATGTAGAGTTCAATGGAGGAACTATTGACACTTCAGTAGTTTTATGTTTCGATTCGTCCTTCCAAAACCTCACGTATTTTTTTGGCATTCTCTCCCATCAGGTTGGATTAAGGTGAATGCTAATGGAGGAGCCTTTGGTAGTCCAGGGCGTGCAGGCTGTGGAGGAATTTTCAAAACGTCTAGATGACTTGTTAAAGGGTTGTTACGTTATTCACCTTGGTGTATGCTTTGCCTTTGAGGCTGAGCTAGCTGCTGCTATCCATGCGATTGTTTATGATTCGATCTTTGAATGGAGACAATCATGTTTGAAAAGTGATCCCGTTATGTGGTGGCCATAATTCGTACTAGATCTCGTAAGGTCCTTTGGCGTTGACGTACCAGTTGAGATATATGTTTAAATTTAATTGATCAGATGAATTTTGTTGTCACTCACATTTTTCAGGAGGGTAACCAGGTTGTAGATTGATTGGCGCCTAGAGCCCCCAGTATGGTGGAATGCTCTGAATTTCTATTTTTCATTTATTTTTTATGATATATATAGCAGACCTTCTTTTAGGTTATGTTGATTTTTTTTCTGTGTGTTTTATTTTGTTAACTCTTTTATATTATTGGTGTTATGAAAGTGTTAACCTAACTAGAATGTCCTGTTGTACCTATTGATTCTTATCACCAAAAAACTTATATAAAAATAAAAGTAAAAAGAGAAAAAGAACTAGTGAGGAGAAATTCATTCCCACACGTAAAACCTCTTAAAAAATGCGGATCATATCTTCAAAAAATATAAGTGGATCATGAGTGTAGTACATGAGTTGAAACAATTACATGGCAAGCGGATCATGAGTGTAGTACACATGGTGGTTTCTTAGAGGCTAACCAATTAATAGACGGCTTGATTCAGTTTATCAACAATCATTTCTCGGTTACAACAAGCACATAAAAAGAACCGCCAAAAATATATAAACAGAAATGTGTCGGGCTCCCAATAGGCAATAGTATCCCTCGGGTTAGTTTTACGCCGGTGGTCAGTCAGTAGCATTCACTCTCTGTGCTATCATACTTGCTTTGCTTCAATTTTTTTCTTTTAAGAATTACTTCAACATTTCAATTTGAATTGATGTTATTATCAATTTTTATTGTTTTAAAATACAATTTATATTCCTAAAGAATTAGTATATTGTGGTTGTGGCATTTTTTAAATTTTTTTGAAACTATGATCATGGCATTTGTTTGTTAATTCAGTTTTGAAAATAGTATTATTATATTAATGTTTATCTGAGAAAATAAACTGCTAAAAGCTCAGTCTCATAGAGTTTTCATAATGGTTGATTAGCTATTGTAATTACTTAAATATGATTATAGGCTTCTCTTATTTATCTTTATCATAGTTCATGCATTTGACAACAATTTCATCTAAAATGGATGTATTTTTTGGATTTTCATTTTTTAGCATTTCTACACCCATCAAGTTATATAACAATTTTAAAATCATAAATAAATGTGAGAATAATTCATAAACTATTTTAATAAATTATTATAATGAGTGATAAAACATAAACTTGTAAATGATTGAAATATAATTTGATCAATTAAAACTTGAAATACTATTTTGTCAGTAAGGGTGATGCCATAAAGTTTTTCATCCAAATGTCATGTTATTTGAGATAATAATGAAACATTTTGTCCCCAATGTTATTTCTAAAAATTGGAAGTTAAATGAGTCTAACGTTTATAATATGGTATTAATTTGAAGCACAAAAGTAGACAATTTTATTACTTTTACAATTTGAAGAGGGACAAAATAATATATTGTTGCAGCTAAAATTTTAAAAGTATACATGTGACACTCTGATGGGTCGTTATCCTACACATCACACATCAAATAATCCAAAGAAGGAAGGTGACTAAGGTGGTTTCCTTGCCAAATGGCCTCCAAAACTTAAGTTAGAAGTGTAAAGAGAATTTGACAGAGTTTATGTAAAGTTCAATGAGCTTAACATTGATTTTTAAGGGAAGGGTATTTATAAAGGAGGCACACCTGGGCGAGGCTTGTTTGAGAAGCTTAGAGAATATTCCAAAGTGTTCCCTTTGGCTAATAAGGAAGGCAGCATTTAACTTGTCCCTAGAGTTGACGCAAATGAGGCATGATAGGACCTAAAAAGACATACTTCTGATATGGATGGTGATGATTGGTCAAGGTGGTCATATGTTCAATACTGCTAGGCCACGTGGAAAATCACTTTCGGCTAATAATAGTTAAAGTGAGAGTAGTGAGAGTTCCACAAGATGCCTAATTCTAAAGACATAGCTTGTAGATTTTCAAGCTTCTGGTCACACATTCACGACTCCGAGGTGCCATATCTGAAACATTTGTGCGAGTAGCCTGACCTCACACATTCTATTCAACTATCCTTTTCTGAGATGCCTACAAGATTGTTACTATGAAATTCCTTGCAATTGTGTGGAAAACAAAGCACGCGATCACACATACATAATAGCTTCCTTCAACATTGAATGAAAGCGAGAGCCTGAATCTTGTATGCTCTTGGGTGGCCATATCTACATCAATGACACATCTTTGGAAAGTTAATCATGGCATAGAAGATGGAGTTTCCAAACAACACTTCCTCTCACATATTCTTAGAAACGTCACCAAAAGAAGTGTATATAAGTCAAGGAGTAGAGAAGTTTTCCCAAATATAGAACTTTAACAACCATAGAGTAGATGTATAATACAAAAACTATTTAGCAGAGGATAAGCAACCAACGTGCACTGCATTTTGAATCAATCAACTCCAAATTTTATCAACAAGTCACCATTATAATATCATAGTCTTATCGAAGTGGAACATTCAGGACATACATATCCAGCTAGCGCGATGTGTGCGGGAAAGCTCTTGATATGAGAAACCAAGCAATTTGAATGTAAGACATCTACATCCAAAGACAACATATACAAAAATTATGCAAAGCCTTTTATATTTCTATCCAAGAGAAAGTAAATAAAGAAAGGTCTACATACGTAAGCAACCCAAACGAGTTGTTTCTAGACCAATTCCCTCTTCAAGCACAATATGACACATGGAGCAATTGGGAGGCCAATCATAATCTCCATTTAGCACCCACTTCGAATAAGTTCGAACCTTAAAAAGAGTAGAAATGTAACATTTATCCCCAAGGAGATACTCAGATATTATCGAAAATAATGTAGTAGCAGCTGGCAATTATTTTCATCAGTCTGAAAGTTAAATTATTTACATATGATCCAAAGTTTCATCTCTCCAAAAGAGTATTTTACACATGTATGGAAGAAATTAGAAACAACTAAGAAAATAAATGATAGAATAAAATTCACAAAATCCAGATTACTGATATTGTAATTGTCTCGATTGTCTATAACACATAAACTAATGTTCTACTAAAATCTTGGAGAAAATTTGGCCAGCAAATAACCAACAGGAAGAACTAGCTCTACGGATCAAATGATCTTGTCTCAAAAAATTCTCTTCTATAGAAATTAAAAATTACACCTAAGATAACAAACCTATTTATTTTATTTTAGGAAAATGAAATAAATGACATAATCAAATTGGCAAAATCAAGATAATTGATCTCTTATAAGAAGTATATACATTCTATTGGTTGTCTATAACACAAAAATTTGGGTTTTTTAGAATATGCAATTACTTTTTTCCCTTTGAAGGGAGGAGTTGCTTGCAGTTAGGTACATATGATCTTACCAATTCGAATATGCTTTTAGAGATTTATTTCTAAAACAACATTACTTCCTAAAAATCTTTGTTCTAGTATGAAACTATGATTTTTTCTATGAAATTGGCAGAAATTGGGCTCTCTAATTAACTAATTTTGCTTGTTTGAAAAGTTCATGGAGTAGTTGAGGCTAGGCTTGGTTAAATAATGAATAAAAACACAAAACACAAATACTAACTGTTTTGAACTATCAAGTAGTAATCACATTTAACAGAAGGTCATTCCGAAAAACTTGTTATTTACGACTTGCAATTTAACTAACGTAAGATGTATTATTAACAAGTTATTTCCGACTCTAATTTAAAAGCGCAACAAGCATTTTTCTAAAAGTGCCAGCGTAAACATGTCGTCTGACGTCATCATTGAATTTTCAATGGCTAACCGCAGAACACGTTCGTACGATTTGGCAAACCATTCATCTATTAGGTTATCTCCACAAAAGACCCCCAACGTGTGAATTGAAGACTTTGCTTTTGCCAAACAGTCAGTCATTTTATCATAAAGTGTTGTCATCTGCAAAGCACGTTCGTACAACTTGGCATATGATTCATCCATTGGTTTGCCTTCAGAAGAGACTCTCACAGCGTTAATCAAAGACTTGGCATCTTTGAATCTGTTCATGCGTATCAAAGAGATTGCCAGATTGCACTGCTTGTTCATATCTGCCTCCAATGACAAAGCTTCCCTAAAAATTAGAAAACATGCTCCCGAGATTAACACACCAATTTCTTTCTATTCTGTCTTAATTTAGGACACTTTCAATGAAAAATGTTAAGAATCAAATGATGAAAGGTAAAAAATGACATAAAACAAGATATTATTTTTGAGCAAATAAATTTAGAGTTACGGCAGTGAAACAAATTTCTTATAAGAATTGCAAAGGTGTGGACTTTTATGGAAGTAAATTACAGAGTTACTAGAGCAGATCCCTGTGCATAACTAAATCAAATTAAAATAAATAGTAGTAGATTATTCACCCAAAGATTACGGTGACCAATATTAACGGAGAAAAAGAAAGTCACTAGGAATACGAAGTAAACCTGTAAAGTTGTTCGGCAATTCTAAATCAGTAAATTATGTATAAATATAAGAAGGAAGAAGGAAAGAAGATAGACTCAACTTACTTTGATTTCTCTTGTTCCATACTTATTTGAATAGTTTTTCCATGTGATCTGGCTATCTTTATCCTCCTTCTCAAACTCATTTCTTCTTCAGTTTGCTTCAATTTACCTTGCAGCAGTACAATATGTTCTTCTATCCTCCCAGAGCTCTGCAAAATTTTAAAACCCAACAAACATAAGAAATATCCTTATAATTTCCACTATAAAAATGAAAAACAACAGTAACCACAACCCAAAAATAGGCCCTTTTTTCAAACTACCAGAATTAGTTAAACACGTTCTTCAGCCACCAAATAATACCCAAAAAAATACAGGATGAACAAAACATAAATCCAACTATCAGGATGCTTGAACGCTTCGTATTTAGTCTAAAATAAACTTTTGACATTCATTATTCTAAATGTACATTTCTCAGCATAGCTCACCAGTTCAATTTCCTAAATTTGGTAAAAAGAAAAGAGATGAGAAAGGAAATGATAAAAAATTGTTTGGATTTAAGAAGAGCGAGAAGTGGGTTCTAGTTCTACCTTGTATAGTTCAGCTAGAATATTATCGATCGATTCCTGGGAATCATTTGAACAGAGATGACGAAAAGTTTTGATAGCCTCAATCGCTTCATCAGATCTATCCAATCGTTTCATCACAGTTATCATATCTTTCAATGCACTGTCTACTCGATCCCCCGAATTTATTGCTGCCCGATATAAGGGTATTGCTTTGCTTGGGTCTTTCTCTATCAACTGCCAAAACAAAAATAAACGAAAAAATTAAGCCCTGTTTTATGTACCACGCTAGTTGATATGCATTTAAACACCAGTTATCTTCGGCAAGAAAAGTTCAAAATCAACGCAGAAACGCATAAAAGAAATTTTGGAACAACTGACCTGAACTTGTTTGGCCCTAACATAAGGAGAATCGTCGGAAGGGACTTTATGAATGAGACGAAGAAGATCGTCTTTCTTCATGCCAGGTGACTCTCTATTGCTATCCGTCCTCCGCATTCTGCGAGACCGCCAATCCCTAGATTTCCACGTCTGTGGAATATTCTTGTCGTTGTTCCCCATTGCCGATCTCTAACCTATGCTATTGAGATATGAGACGAGTGTGAAATTTAGGAGAAAATGAGAGAGAGAGAGAGAGAGAGAGAGAGAGAGAGAGAGAGAGAGAGAGAGAGAGAG
>QANY01002366.1:1796485-1937258 GCA_003255025.1 Datisca glomerata
GAGAGAGAGAGAGAGAGAGAGAGAGACGATGCTGTGAGTGAAAGTTGAAGGAAAATCGTATGAAGCAGAGAGAGCGAGAGTAAGAGAGTCAAACGTTCGAACAGAATTTGGGGGAGGAGAATGGGAAATAGCTGTTTTATAGAGTAAAGCCTCAGAAATAAAATTTGGGGGGAAATAGCCGATACTCGTGAGAAATAGAATTTGGGGGAAAATTAGCCGTTAATCGTGAGAAATAGAATTTTGGGGAGAAAGAGAGCCGTTTAAGAGAGAGTGGTACGTGTGGATTTTTTTTTTAAAATTTATTAATTACAACCTCAAATTGTATCGTTATCGTTATTGTATCGTTTAAGAGAGAGTGGTATGTGTGAATTTTTTTGGAGAAAATTATAAATTACACTCTCAAATTGTTTAGATTTAAGAGAGACTATTGTTTCATCATTATAACTTTGAGGTTACCTGTTTTATTCAACTTTCCATTTTAGACAAGGTTGAGACTATGAAATATAATTTTGTTGTAAGGTAAGTTGAGTATCTGTATTATACAGTATTAATTCACTTGAATTTAATTGTATTGTGCTTGATTGAATTAAACTATTTAACACTATCATTTGTTTGATGCATAATAAAATATGCAAACTAAATAACATTAAAAATATTTATTATAAACTTTGTGAAAAAATATAAATATTTTATTATACTTTTAATTTATCAACATCTAATATTTTATTTGGTAACAATATATTTAATATTTTAAAATATGTAGTGTTATTTTATAATATATAGTGTCAGGTATTTAATGAAAAATAGATGAACTATATTTTTTGATTTTATTAAATTTAGTTAATTCATTAAAATATAATTACTCAAGCAAAAAAAAATCATTAATTCATTAAACTATCAATAAATCACAATAGAGTTATCAATAAATCACGATAGAGTGTGTATGAGAGAGAAAACGAGAGCTAGGGGGAGGAGGGAGAGAATGTGTTTATGACAGACAAAAGAGGGAAGGGTAGGAAGAGTGTGTGTGAGAGAGGGGATTGATTAATAGAATTTTGGGGGGAAAGGAGAGTCGTTTAAGAGAGAGTTGTACATGTGGTTATTTTTTTAGAAAAATTATAAATTACACCTTTAAATTAAATTCCAATTTAAACAAACATCTCAAACTATATAATCCTTGACCAACTGAAAATGTCAAACAAACACTTTAAACTAATATCATCCTCACAACTAATATCACAAACCCATTACTAAGAAATCACTTAAGCACCAATAAATTAGCAACTCACACAATCGATTAAACTCATTCAATTTTAATGCATTAAAACACCACTGGAAACTTTTTCAAGAATTGAAAGGATCACTCTCAATTAAAATAATCAGTCTCAATTCGAAAATTAATTTAGGAGATGTATCTAGAAACATGTAAAGAAAAGGATGAGTTTTGAGCAGTAGACATTGAAAAGTTCTTAAAATACAAATCTAATTGGTTCAATTTTTTTAAGATTAATCCTTAACATGACAATTTTACTGCATACAAAAATCAAGCAAAGGTTACAGAAGAAGTTATGGTCTTTCAAGTTTGGCAATGTGTAAAAGATGACAATAAAAAAGGCAGAGTAGCAGTCAGTGAAAAGTTTATATTAATTCACTGAAAAATTAAAGATTCGTCAAATTCGACCATCTCAAAGCCAAACGAATGTTATCATAGGGTGTAGTTTTAAGAAGATCAACATAAAACCTATCATTATGGTATTGAACAATATATCACAAGCAATATGACAATTTTATCCCAATGAATTTAATCAACAATATAACCACAAACTAACATCCATAAATATTTTGCCCATTGGTTTCTTGTTTGACTAAACTTTTAACAAAATTCAAATTCTAAACAAAAAAAGTAGATTACTAGGAAGAAAACAATGTTCTATGGACTAAGGGAAAAATCAAAATGTCTTTCCAAAGTAAAAAACAAGGTGAAAGTAAAACCAGGATCTCAATTAGAGAAAGGCGGTTCAATACGTTTTTCACTTAATATTTTATAGGGATGAATGTTCCAATCACAATGTCACTTTTGATTTATACCCACCAAGCTTAAAAACACAACGGCGTGCTTACTCGGATAAAAACAAGAAACACAACATAACAATAAAAAAGAAAAAAAGGCTTATAAAAGATAACAATCACAGGAATAACATAAAATATGATAATCATAATTAAAAACAACTAGGTATGACACATCTAAAAGGAACCAAGGAACTCAAAAAAAATGGATAGCCAAAACAAACAGTATTCATATAATCTACATTAAATCAAAAAACCACATTGTAAGTGATAAATAAAAAATTAAGTGGATAGAAAACATATTCACAACCTCTGTTTCACAAAATTTATCTCACAAAAAGAGTGATTTCAAAATAAAGATAAAATAACATACAACTTTAAAGCATAATAGTCAATTACGTTTCAGTAGTCATTTCATTTTTTTAAAATAAATCAACATCAAGGCCAACCAGCTCTAATCCAATTCTATTCCTAATTAAAACAATATTTCTAAGAGCTATATAAATAAGAAACTATCAGGAATATGTCGATCAAAAAAGACAAAAGGACTTAAACAAACATGTGAAACTACTATCATCCTTAACCCGCTAACAATGAGAAATAAACATGTCAAAAACTAATATCATCTTTCCAATCAATAGCATAAACCCATTAATTAGAACATAATGTGTTTCACAAAAAAACATATCATCACATCCTATCTACAATTTACAAAGATGTGTTTAACAAAGAACCTGAATTTTCACAGATGTTTCTAGCTTAATATCATTTAAAATTTTATATCCAATTCTATTCCAAATTAAAACAAACTTCCTAAGAACCACATAAATAAAAAACTAACAACAATTATAATTAAAGAAACAAAGGTGATTGGGAAATGTGTCGGGCTCCCAATAGGCAATAGTAAAGCGCGTTGCGTGCCGTATCCCTCAGGTTAGATTTACGTCGGTGGTCAGTCAGTAGCATTCACTCTCTGTGCTATCACACTTGCTTTGTTTCAATTTTTTTATTTTAAGAATTACTTCAACATTTCAATTTGAATTGATGTCATTATCAATTTTTATTGCTTTAAAATACTATTTATATTCCTAAAGAATTAGTATATTTGAATTTTTTTGTAAGAATAATAATTAACCATTTTCGGGGATCTCTCTTGATTGATCAAAGAGTAAAACTAATTGTGGTTGTGGCATTTTTTTAAATTTTTTGAAACTATGATCATGGCTTTATTTGTTAATTCAGTTTTGAAAATGGTATTATTACATTAATGTTTATCTGAGAAAATAAAATGCTAAAAGCTCAGTCTCATAGATTTTTCATAATGGTTGATTAGTTATAGTAATTACTTGAATACGATTATACGCTTCTCTTATTTATCTTTATCATAGTTCATGCGTTTGACAACAATTTCATCTAAAATGGATGTATTTTTTGGATTTTCATTTTTAGCATTTCTACACCCATCAAGTTATATATCAATTTTAAAATCATAAATAAATGTGAGAATAATTCAGAAACTATTTTAATAAATTATTATAATGAGTGATAAAACATAAACATGTAAATGATTGAAATATAATTTGATCAATTAAAACTTGAAATACTATTTTGTCAGTAAGGATGATGCCATAAAGTTTTTCATCCAAATGTCATGTTATTTGAGATAATAATGAAACATTTTGTCCCCAATGTTATTTCTGAAAATTGGAAGTTAAATGAGTCTAACGTTTATAATATGGTATTAATTTGAAGCGCAAAAGTAGACAATTTTATAACTTTTACAATTTGAAGAGGGACAAAATAATATATTATTGCCGCTAAAATTTTAACAGTATACATGTGACACTCTGATGGGTCGTTATCCTACACATCACACATCAAATAATTCAAAGAAGGAAGGTAACTAAGGTGGTTTCCTTGCCAAAAGGCCTCCAGAACTTAGGTTGGAAGTGTAAAGAAAATTTGATAGAGTTTATGTAAGGTTAAATGAGCTTAACTTTGATTTTCCTTTTGCAGAAAAATAATATAACATGTCACTGTACCGAATATGTAACTATCATCACATATGCAAAATTTAGAAATATATATTCTCTTTCAATATATAAAATTTCTAATTAGGAGAATTACAAGTTGACAAAGATCTTTAAGGCCACTTACTATATGCATACTATGAGCACGCTAATAGTTTATACAGTTTCATTTATTATATATTATATCGATTCATTATACACTCGTTAAAAAATTAATAAAATTCTTGTTGACAAAGAACTACATTACTTATAAATTGAATCCTTTTATTGATGTTTTACTTTGGAAAGGGATTTTCATTAAAGTTATGAATTTTTTAAAGCTTTCAAATTTACTCTTATAATAAACATGTATAGTTCAAGAATTTTCAAGTTCAATTTATACATGTCACTAATAGAAGGTGAATGAATCTATCATAAGTATAAATTGAAAAAGTATTATTAGAAAACAAAATGTAGTAAAAAAATGTTGACAAAATTGAAGGTTTCTCTGTTGAAATTGCATAATTTCATTAAATCATAATATAGAAAATATAATTCTTTAGCATATCATATAGAATTGCATCTATCTATAAGACATATATTCAATAATAATATACTAAGAGTAACATGACACAGTAGCCATCTTATAAATGTTTAGGAATAATTTATTATTTCAATACGTATTACTTTTATTATTTGATATGTCTAAATGTGACTAGTTGACACATATACTTATACATACATTAAATCTATTTATTTAATAAAATTGAATAAAAATATATTAATTATTCTTATTAATATATTAATTTTAATTTTAATTGATGATAATAGGTAAAGTATCACATGAGAAGAAAATCATTGCTATCTTTTATTATTTGATAACCTTCAATGCGATTGACTGATACATATTACACATACATTGAACTGATTCATCAATTAAAATGAAATAAAAATACTTAATTATTCTCATTGACATATTAATTATTAATTTTGATTTAAGAATAAATTATTATGATACTTTTTAAATTTCTTGTGTTTATTGATTCTTTAATTTTGACTCATTTTTTAAAAACTTAACTTTGTCTTTTTACTCTCAATGGTTATGTTATGTTTGTAAAATAAATTTTATTTTTGTTCTCATCTGTATCTACGTTAATACGAAGAACCCAATCAACCAATTTTTTTAAAAACTTAACCTTTTCTGCTTATTTTCTTATTTGATTCTGGTTGTCGCGCTCTCCCTCTTAGCAGGCAAAAAAGTAGAAAAAGCCTAAGGAAAAACGTAGAGAAAATGCCTAAGTGTGCAAAACAACTGCCTAAGGCAAAAAAAATTAGACAAATATGCCCAAGTGTGCCAGCTTAAGAAAAAAAATAGAAAAATTCCTAAGTGCGTCAAACGGGCACTTATGGCAAAAAAGTTAAGAAAAATTTCTAAGTGTGCCAAGCGTCCACTTAAGGTAAAAAAAATAGAAAAAAATGTTTAAGTGTGACAAACAGTCACTGAAGGGAAAATTATAAAAAAACTGCTTAAGTGTGCCAAACAGCTGCTTAAGGCAAAAAAGAAGAAAAAATGTCTTAGTGTGCCAAGCGATCGCTAAGTAAAAAAAGTAAAAAAAAATGCCTAAGGGTGACAAGCAGACACTTATCGTAAAAAGGTAGAAAAAAATGTCTGAGTATGCCAAGCGGCCGTTTAAGGTAAAAAAAGTAAAGAAAAACGCCTAAGTGTGCAAGCGGCTGCTTAAGGCAAAAAAGAAGAAAAATTGTCTATGAGTGCCAAGTGACATTTTAAGGTAAAAATGTAGAAAATACCGAAGTATGCCAAGCGATCGCTTAAGATAAAAAAAAAGTATAAAAATGTCTAAGTGTGTCAAGCGGCCGCTAAAGGTGAAAATTCAAGAAAATGCGCAAGTAAGTAAATAGTCGCTCAAGATGGAGAAAAGAAAATTATGAATGAATTCAGAAACCAAAATTTACACTTAGAGGGAAAAGAAGTATTTCATTAATAATGAAGATGAAGTACAAGGAAAAGAAAAGAAATAAAAATGAACAGTCATAAGGATGAAAAAGGAAAAAATCGAGCATAGTATGCTTTGCCGAATGGTCATAAGGCCTTGGCGTCTCCTCAACGACAACCTCCTTGGTGACAACTTCAATAGTCTCCAGGGCAGCAGCATTGTTCTAGTTGGAGGGAGGAACTGCCTCAGTCACTTCATACTATAGAGGGGCCCGAGCTGCGCCATCAAGATACCCTATGTTGTAAGCCTCATTCTCTAACTGTGTGAACTGTGCAGTGTAGAACTCGTAGGATTCCTCTTCCTTCTTCAAAACTTCAACCATTGAGGCCTCTATCCTCTCAGAAGCCTCCCAAACAGCCTCTTGAGTGCGTCGATCCGCTTTGGCCCTCACCTCATCCGCTCTAAGCTTAGTTGCTTCTTTTTGGCTCAACACTTAACCGAGCTCTTGCTCCTTAGCAGCAAGTAGATGCATTAGGTCAGACACTTCTTGTTCATGTCTAACCTATCACCGCCAATGCTGTTAAGCTTAGCGGTGTGAGCTTTGTCTTAAAAGGGAACCTCGACAAAGAAACAAAGGTTATTGAAGGCTTAGTAAGAAAAAGTAAACTTTGAAAGAAATGAAAGAAATACCTGATGGGGGCTGTGGTTGACTCCCTTTTGTAGAGTCTTGACAGTTTCTTCTCCAAGCCGGTCAGAATTGATTGAGCACTAGATCATATGGGAGGCCTCATGGTCCAGCAGCTAGTTGATATAAAAGGAGATCCTCAGGTTAGAACCAAAAGGAAACATGGACCATAGTCGACCAACCTCAGAGGCGGCCAATCTCAGAGGCAGCCAGACTATAATCAGAGAATGAAAGCCCATTGGGATAAAAGGCAGTGGGGCAAAACATTCTAGCTGGAACGAATGGTGAACAGCCAGAGTAGAGAGAGGGGAAGAAATTTGAGGGAGAATGATTTTACTCTTATCTTCGAGAGTCTCAAATGGAGTTCTTCCTCTTGTCTACAAAAAAATAAAGAAAGATTAGTTGAATAAAAAAATCAAGGTAATTTAAGAAAAGCAGGGGATGTAGAGGGGTAAGATCAATCACCAAATGATCTCCATACAATAGGGATATGGAAGTGACCGCCTCGGCATTCCAGTATTTGTCACCCTTCGGCACGTCCAAAATAAGTGGACCACTGGTCAGGCCACTCCTCCGAGTGCAAAGTAGTTTCTATTCTTCCTCTAATGGAGTAAAGAAAGAAAAACGCATTCGGACCTAACACAAAACTATATAATATGTTTAGAGCCTCGAAACCTAGAAGAATCCAATATGTATTTGGGGTAAATTCTATAGGAGAGACATCATATTATTGGAAGAATTCTTGAAATAAATGAGAGATGGGAAACCTAAAGCCTAGTGCAATATACATAGTTCTAAAGTTTAAAACGCCTGAATATATGGAAGAATTGACAAGGTCCCCGTCAAAATAATAGTAGTTGATCGCTTTGGGAAAGGCCATACAATACTGAGAAACGAATCGGTTAAATTCATCTCTAATCGTAATTCTAGGGATAGAAGGAGAAAATGAAGAAGCCATTTGAGAAAGAGGAGAAAAAAGAAGGCGAATCCAAACAAGAAACTTACTGGTAATGGAAGTGCAGGAAGAAGACGAAGTGAAAAACCGTAACATAAATTACTTCGTTCGCCAAATGGCAGATTCAAAGCAAAAAGTAATAACTGTCAAAAGTCAAACGGCATACGACAATAATCAGTGTATGAGCACAAACACAAGGCACATGGGTATAAGGGAAGAAAATGGCAGATGATGACATGGGAAGGAGTGAAATGACACTAGAGTAGAAAGTAATGATTAGAAGAGTGACAACATCGATAGGTAATAAATGATAGATCAAATATACATTGTTTTACATCAACGACTTCCAACCATTATACAAAACAGTGGCAAATGAACATGATAAGTCGGACTGTGAAGTCAAGGATTCTAGGCTGTCAAAAGGAAGAGAGAAGGCATATGACATTGAAAGGCACTAAGGAGATGGAATCAAATGAAAATGACGTGGGAGTCAAAGAAAGGCCATATTCAGTCAAGGGGATTATTTTACCTCCACGATTTGGCTAACAAACTTTATCATAATGAATATTTGTTTATCTTATTGAATATATCTAAACTGGCCATGAAGGAGAATACCTATAAATACCTCCCATTATGTCAACAAAAGGGCAATTGAATGTATACGAACTCCCACTTTTATACTCAAATTTCATAGTCTTTTATTCACATTATATACATTCGATATTCTTGAAATTAGTAGAGTGAAAATCTATTTACAGCATCCATTCAAAAGAATAACCCCTGATTTTCATATGAGTACCACCATTTCTTCACTCAAGGCCTTTATCTTTCACGATTAGAAGAACACGATCATGGACATTGCGCTTCCTAGCAATGGTTGAAGAGCTTCTCATCATAGACGAAGAGTTTTTTAGCCACAGATGAAGCTTCTTGCCATGGGTGGATGACTTTGCAACAATGGACAGCGAGTTTCATGGCCTAGGAGAGACAAGCTTCATGTACTCATGTGTCTAGTGAACATCAACTGGAACGAGAACCAAGGCATCAAGCGCAAGAAGATGAAGATCTGGAAAATAATTAATTATTGAATGTAAATATATAATATATATTAGTACGTCATTTAACATATACATATATTAAAAAAGATTGATGACGACACAATAATAACAGTTAGATGATTCTAAAAGATATATAATTTTATCCAACCACCAAATTAAGTGACATGACAATAACCATTTGAAATTCGATTCAGCAATGGTTGAAATTCACTAATTGTCGAAGTCGTCTTTGCAAAAGACGCATTCCACATTTTTCTTTTTAATACCCGCAACTGTGAAGAAGAACACGCCTCAGCTCGCGAAGATGAACCTCAGCCCGCGAACGCCTTCCTTCCCCGCTGCCGTTCGCCATCGATTGTGGCTGAAGTTTTACTGCCATTTCACCGGCGTTACATCATCTTACTCTTATCTCACTCTCATTCACAAAAAAAATTTCTCAATCTCTCAAATCACTAGCAAGAACTTCTCAAACCCTAGGTATATTTCTAACTCCTTTGATCTCTTAAATTTGTTCTTCAAATCTTGAAATTATTCATTTTTTATGAATGTTGTATGGATATATGTCATCAATTTTGTAATATCTCTCTTTAATCTCTCTCAAACCCTAGATTTTCATGTGTTTTGGGTTATTGAAATCTTGAAATTATTCAATTTTAGATGCCTTTTATGTTTAAACTCTTAATTTGTAAGATTTTATTTATGAATGGGTTGATATATATGAAATTTAGTTATTAACTTTGAATTTATAGATTAATTTTTAGAATTTCTAGATCTAGTTCTGAAATTATTGTGTATTGTTTAGTAGGTTGACAAATGGGGGAAAGGCCTATGGTAACTTTATCTTACATGAATGATAATGTCGCAATTGGTGCAAATTGAGTTTCTTATGATCAACCTTCAATGAGGGGAATTGTAATTCATTAGAAAATTACTTTTAACGAGCTATATAATACTTTATGTGAAGCCTTGTCAATTGAAACTTGGACATAGTTTATCGTTACCCACTTACTCTTGGTGCTGGGTCATTCAACTATGTGGAATTTCTGATACGCAATGATAACAATGCTCATGTGATGTTTACTATTGTGCTTCAAATTCTTCCACCAAATACAATTGAGTTATATTTAACCAAAAATGCTAGAGATGTAGGAGGTCCTAGCATAAACTTGAATAGTGATAATATGTGTGGTGGAGTTGAGGTACACGATAGTGCAACAATTTCTTCTCCACTCCATGACAATGATGTGTATCCTACAGTGCAAAAAAATATACCTAGTAGTAGTTGTTTGCCACATGAAGATGTAGATGCTCATGACGTTCATGTGAATCCATCTAGCCCTCCACGTAGCTTCTTCTTGGTAGATTTTGAGGAGATAAATGCTTGTAATGTTATTGATGAAGATGATGACCAAGTTGAAGAGGATGATGTTGTGAACCACTCAACTGAAATATTCCAGCATGAACCCTCTTCACCATTCCTTGCTCAGTTGGATTGGGATGCCGTAAATGCAAAGCTAGATTAGATACCCATCTAACGTACTGAGATATGGAATGAAACAAATAAATTACACAAAAGGTTTACGTTTTGAAAGTAAGGCAGGCCTTAAGTATGCTTTAAAAAGATACTCGATACTCAGACATCAACTTTTTAGTGTGGTAGAGTCATTGCCGAACCTTTTGGGTTATAAAATGCAAGAAGTTTAATGAAGGTTGTCAATGAAAAGTGCGTGTGTGTCAACTCATTTGATTATTTCCACATTTGACACCAGTGAGGTTGTAACGGGCGAGACATGATAATGTCGGGAAAGATGGACTTCCAATGCCACCTCCTCCTTTGGGTATATAGTAAGTCAACTCATTTAATTATTATATATGTATGTTATCTAACTGTGCAATTTATCTCATAGATGGAGAGATCCACTTGCCTACAGTTCTCCATTATAATTTTTCCCCCAGCTATAGTAGAAGAAGCGGTCTTCTTCTTAAAACGGTGAAGTATATCAAATAAAAGGAGACTCTAAAATGGACGATGAAGGATTAAAAAGTAATGATTGACGTGGTGCTCTAGCCCGCCAGTCAGGATTAAAAAGTGTAGACTGGCGTGGTGCTCTAGCCCACCAATCAGGTTTTAAAAAGTGATGACTACCGTGGTGCTCTAGCCCACCAGTCAGGATTAGAAAGTGATGAATGGCGTGGTGCTCTAGCCCACCAACCAAAACTAAACAGTGATGATTGACGTGGAATGATAGCCGGGATAAAAAAGTGATGACTTGTGTGGTGCGCTAGCTCGCCAGCCGAGATAAAAAAATGATGACTGGCGTGGTGTACTAGCTCGCCAGCCAGGATTAAAAAGTGATGATTCGCGTGCTGCTCTAGCCTGCGAGTCAAGATTAAAAAGTGATGATTGGTGTGGTGCTCCATCCCTCTAGTCGAGATTAAAAAGTGATGTCTGTTGAGCATCCCAACTCAGATGGGATTAAGGCTCTAACTAGAGCATGCACGTCTAGCTAGACGTCAAAGGTAAAAAACATTCTGAACTATTTTAGAAGAGTTTCTCTAGAAGAACCCTCTGTCTTTACACTTCTTACGTTGATAATAGTTCCAAGACTTGAGTAAATTATAAACACACTTTAATTATAGGAAAACTTTCATTTATTCATTAAATCCAGTAATATAAAAATGTCAAAGAAATAACTAAATAGTTATTACACTCTACTTTATGGATATAATTCTCATAATTAGAATGCAAGCTAAATTCCTTTCCTTTGGTACTCGGTTAGAGGACCTTTCTCTTAGCACTTATCCACGTATTATGGCTATGGATAAATCTATACTCCGAGCTACAGTGCTTGGCAGTTGTCACTTTGCTTTGATATCCAACCAGGCATCCCTACCCTCGCTAAATCCTTAGTCTCGTATGGTGAGCTATAGTGCTCAATGGACATATCATTTTTGCTTGATGCCTAGTCAGGCTTGACTGCTCTTGCTAGATCCTTGATCATGTTTACTGAGCTAGAATGCTCGACAGACATCACTTTTTATCTTTGATGTCTACCCAGGCATGCATGCTCTGGCTAGACCCTTTATCTCGTCTGGCAAGCTAGAGCGCTCGCTAGACATCAAAATTTTTCATGATATCTAGCCAGACGTGCCTACTCTGGCTAGACCCTTGATCACGTCTGGTAAGCTGGAATACTTGGCAGACATCAGTTTTTACATTTGATATCTAGCCAGGCGTGCCTGCTATGGTAGACCCTTTATCTCGTCTGGCGAGCTAAAGTGCTCGGCCGACATTACTTTTTTCCTTGAATTCTAACCAGGCATTCTTACTCTAGCTAGATCCTTAATCCTACCTGATGAGCTGGGATGTTCAGCAGACATCATTTTACCTTTGACGCATAGCCATACGTGCCTGCTCTGGCTAGACCCTTAAATATTGTCTGACAAGATGAAGTGCTCGATAAACATTTTTTCCTTGATATCTCGTCAAGCGTGCCTACTCTGGCTAGATCCTTTATCCCGTCTAGCAAGTTAGAGTGCTCGAGAGACATCATTTTGACTAGACAATCGAGTCTGATTATGACTGTTAGGTTGAATCAAAGGATGTCAGTCTTGAGGCATGGGAGTAGAGACTCTAACGGTTGACCTAGACTTGTTATACAATATGTTGAATAAACCAGTAACAAATTAGTTTGGAGCAAAGTCATTTATCTAGCTCTAAATCTAATTATTACACCTTACGGGTATTTTCATGATTACCTTAATCCTGAGGTGAATACAAAACTTGACTTAGTTACTTGCAGTCTTTGATATGCCATTGGAGTGAGTTTGAATTACTGGACAATACCTTGGTCATTGGGATTGTGATTCAACTATGTTGGAGTTACGCGATTCACATATATAGAATTCGTGACGAGATTACAAAATGCAACAATATCACCTTATGCTTTTTTGATGGGTGTGTGAATAAATAAACATGGTCAGATACTCGATGAAATGAATCACTGTTACCTCTTTCTTATTCACAGTCAATAAAAGAGTTAAGGGAATAATAACAAGATGGGTAAAATGGTAATTTTACATCCTACTTTCGTTATTGATATTCATGAAGGGTAACATAGTAAAATATTCTATGTATTGTGAAATAAAAGTGTTTATTTGCACTAACAGAAAATGTAGCGCGTATGAATCAATAGTTGATTCGGCATTGGATCTATAGTAGAGTCGTACAATGTCAGGACTAAATAGATCAAGAATTTATGGAGATAAATTCATCGAGTATTTGAATCTTATAGCTTTATTCATATGGGTTCATTCAGTTTCAGGAGTAACTTGTAAGGACTGAATGAGAAACAATATCAGTTGGACCAAAAATGTGTTTTGGACCAAGGTACACTTCCTGAACCCATATGTGCTCATATGAGTTCAATTTAATTTATCAATTTGGATTGATGAATTTGAACACAGTATTGGCTCTAGTGAATATGTAAAAATCATAGAGGGCAATGTCTGGAGGAGATTTTTGGCAATTTACAATATAAAGGTATATGTGCAAATTTCGTAATCATTATATAAGGGATGAAATTAGGGTTACTTCCTAAGTGTGTGTTGACATAACCCTAATCATAGTGTGTGATTATAGAGAGCAAGAAAGAGGTTTTCTTCCCTCCTAGAAGTTACCACCAATTTCTATAGAGGAAGAAGAAGAATTTGTTTTTTCATCTTCTGTTATTTTGATAGCCCACACTCAGTTTCTAACGACATCCTTATGAGATATACTTCTGAATCCTATGAGTGATTGTTGGTATGAAAATTATTTGTAGTCCTGCGAGGAACGATGAACGCGAAATGACTAATCGAGTTCCACCAAATTAGAATTTCTCTCATACAAGAAAGGTATAAAATTATATCTACCTATTTTAAACACGTTTATCTAAATATGCATGATTATAGAAAAGTTTTACATTTATTATGATTAAATGTTTGTCGTGAAAATTTTTTATTTTCCGCCTACGAACCGTTCATGGTTCATTTATTTTTTGTCAAATTTTTAAACCCGATCCAACAATTGGTATGATCCTTGGGTTCTTGATTGTGCATATTTAGTAATTAGATGTATCTATCAATGGATGTTGTGATATTGACATATATTTTTGTATGGTAGATTCAAAGCATGTTTGAATGTGTTTTATGAATGGATCTCGATCGATTGGCTCTAGGTGTTTATTTTTAATTTTAGAATTGATGTACGCCGAAATTGAGGCATATGATTTGATGTAATTTAATTTTTGTAAAAGTTGTATCTTTAAATTCCATGAAAATCTGCCGTCGCAAGAAAAGTCATTGTTCGTCGCCACCGTCACCATCATTCACCGCCACCATCGCCTGCTGACCCACGCCACTGCTTGCCAACACCGCTCGCCATCATAGGTTTCCTAATTATGATTTAGGAAACCATAGGGATTAGGAAACCTTGAGGCTTTGGAAACTTTAGGGTTTTAGAAACTTTTGGGATTAGAAAATCTTAGGGTTTTGCCCAATCCAGTCCCTAAAAATTATTTTTATTTAATTCGATAAATTTTCAACACTAATTAATTGGAATTTATTTTCTAAATTATTTTTAAAAATAAATCAATGGATTAATTTACTTGGTAATTTATTTATCAAATTAAAAATTGTTGGGAAAATAGATTTTAAATTGAATTTGAATCTTGAAAATGGACTGGACTTTTGTAAAAAGTTATAAATTGGTGGGACTTTCTAAAGTAGAAGGGAAAAGATTAAAGACGCCATGAAAATTAGTATTTAAAATATTATAATTTATTAGTTGTAATTAAAAATGAGCAATATAGAGGTTAATTTTGAATGGACAATTTATTATTAATCTTGTATAATCATATAACATGCCATATACAAATAGAGATATGTCAATATCAAAATGTCATGTAGCATGTACATGCATGATTGTAGTTTAAATTTATAATGTGTTATAATTTAAATACAATGTAAATTTTATAAAGATATAAATTTTAAATTGTGATTTAAATTTTATAAAAGTTTTTAATTTTCAGAACTTATTTTTTCACATTTATAAAAGTTATATTTTTTTTGAAAAAGCAAAGAAAAATACTAAATGGGTTGGTCGTTTACTTTGAAACATTCTCAAAGTCCCCAACCCAAACTTGATCGTGGCACGAGGAATGGTTTAGAGCCGCCCTAGCGGTCCTCTCTTTAGTGGGAGAAACTTGATAATCGTGTCGCTTTGAGTTATTGAGTTGCTTGAGAAGCTAAAATTTATAAAGGAAGTGGTAAGGCATGACCGTCCCTAGATTGACTGTTAGTTAGCAACTTTTAAATTTGATGCGTTTGTTAAACACTTAGACCAAAGCACATTGGAATCTCTCATAGCACATTAGAATCTCTCATACGAGCTAGTAAATGGGGCTAAGGTGACCAAACCCATTGGTGGTTTGGTTGAGCTAGATGTGGTGACATCTTGAGAAGTGTTAACCAAAAGAGAGAAGTCTCGATGCGATAGAAGGTAGCTTGGGTTTTGTCCTTAGATTAGACAAGCTATTGTTGAGACCCTGATCCCTGTAGATTTGAGTGATGTTCAACATCGTATCAGCGGCAGTTTTCATGTTTTGATGTGTTGTTGCAACACATTGCTAACAAATGTCAAGATGTAACACCTAGCGATCTCATGAGAATGCAGCCAAGAAGCATGAGCATCATTTTACTCTTAGGTCGATTAAGCAATAGGCTCAAGGGGACAATGGGTGGTGAACACGAACTTGTGTTTTTCTGTCGTCAACACAATATCAAGATTACATTTCCAATCCACGTAACTTTCACCAGTAAGTTTGTTTGTATTTAAGATCGTTGAGAATGAGGATAGTGACATGATTACTGAAAGGAATAAATAAAGCAGTGTCAATAAATACTCAATCATTTAGGAAAGTATGATGTATGTTGCAAATACTTAAATATTTAAAAATCTAATAAAAATATTTCTTCCAATAAAAAAAGAATAAATAAAGTTGGAGATTGTTAGAATTATATCCATAAAGTAGGGTGTAATAACTATTTATAATTATTTAGTTATTTCTCTTACATTTTTGTATTACTGAATTTAATGAATGAATGAAAGTTTTCATTTAATTAAAGTGTGTTTATAATTTACTCAATTCTTGGAACTATTATCAACGTAAGAAGAGTGAGACAGATGGGTCTTCTAGACAAAGTCTTCTGAAATCGTTCAAAATGTTATGCTCTGCCTAAGGATCGATTGGGAAATCGATTCCGATTATGACTTTTAGGTTGAACCAAAGACGACATCTTGGGGCATAGGAGTGGAGACTTTAAAAGCTGACCTAGACATGTTATGGAACATGTTGAATAGTCCAGTAACAAATTAGTTTGGAGAAAAGTCGTTTATCTAGCTCTAAATCTAATTGTTACATCTTAAGGGTATTTTCGCGATTACCTTAATCATGAGGTGAATACGAAACTTGACTTAGTTACTAGCGATCTTTGATACGCCAAAGGAGTGTGTTTGAATTACTGGACAATACATTGGCTGGCGGGATCGTGATTCAACTATGTTGGTGTTACGTGATTCAAAGATATGGAATTCGTAGCGAGATTGCAAAATGCAACAATATCATACACTTTTATACCATATAATTGGTAAGTAGATTATTAGGAATGTGTATATAACATGTTTACATTGCTAAGTTTTTTCGAGAATTGTATTGGTTCTTCTAATTGATGAATTTGTTCATGAATTGAAATATTGTAACTAACGTTTATTTATTTAGAAAATTACAGGAGTGGAAGTTGTTAGTTTCAGAAGAACAATGGACATTAATGCAACAAATTGTACTCTACTCCAATCAAAATGTAATCCCAGCATTGAGGAAATTATTTTAGCCAAACTAAGCTAAGACATTTTAGAAAATTTATCTTGTTCACTTACCTGACTTGAAGTTAAGAGAATTCGCTTTCCAACTAAAGATTCACCTTCTATGGCGACGATGAAAACACAATGAAGAAGTACTTTTTAACCTGGAGAGTAACATTGTTAAGTTCAGGCTGAAGGAGTTTGCTTTAATAACAAGGTTAAAATGTGGCCCTTATCTAGTTGGAAGTAGGAAAATGTTACCAGAAGATAAGTTAATAGATAAGTACTTTAATAATGAAACATCAATCACTAGAAACAAATCTTGGCTTGGTCTATAAGGCGTTTCACCTTGACTAAAGCGAATACAAGGTCAAATTGGCAAAACTATATTGTTTGGTGAACAATAATGTGCTCCACCAGGATTACCTCCTGAGGACTAGGGATAAGTTTGCATTTTGGACAATCATTTTAGCGATTCATCGCTTTTGTGTCATACTGGACCAATACTTACCCATTAGATGACGACGACATTGTAATGCATGACCCTCTTGTACACAATAGCTATCATGTAAAATGGTTAGAAGGCGACTCCGTTCTACATGTATGCATCTTTCCGATAGTCCCTCAATGCCACAAAATAAAATTATTCTCAAAATATGTAAAAAAAAATTCTTAGATTTTGTGGGCTATGGTCTCCTCTTTAGATAGTTACTGCTTATTCTCATTTCTCCAATCTGCCATTTCGGCCCCGTTCTAAAACCTGCAGTTGCAACAATTCTTATCAGTGTAAATTATAGTTTTACCCCTTATAATTTGGGATAGTTTTCATTTTAAATCATCCACTTTAAAAATTGACAGAGTAAACCAACTATGATGTTTTTAAAAGTAATGCATCATTAGAGATGGAGCAAATGACAGAGTTTGACATCTGGCATAATTAGGTAGCTTTATTTAGAAAATTTTTTAACCGACTTGTTAATGAGGATCTTAACAAACTCTTTTTCTTTTTTTTGGCAGAATCGACAACCTTCTATTGATGCATATATTGTTGATGTAATAGATTATAGAATTGAGGATCAACATTGTTGTTTAGTTATTTAGTTTTTTACTATGTATAACCATCGACTATATCGAAAATATTTAGATAGAAGCAAGATGTTATAGCTTCAATTTTTTAATCGCTTTTAACGTTCAAGCCCAAGTGAAGCAAATAGGTTGTCGCCAGTTCCCTACTTTCATTTTGATATGCCTAAATAAAGCTGAGTAACGTAATACCTGATTTTTTGAGCTTTAATATACCCATCGCTGCTGAAAGCATCACATACTGCAATACTCTAGCATCCCATCCGAATTTAGATAACTTGATGGGTTTATGAGATTGTATTGCATGTCAGTTTTGGGTTTACATACGAAAAATGTAATATAAAATTTGGAGGTCGAAGATAGTATACAGCTTTTGTACGTAGAGAAGAACTAAGTGAAATGCTACACTCGAATCCGATTGTTTGATGTGCCGGGCACATCGCCTCTATCTCTGGTATTGTCACCCCTACAATCTTAAAGATAAACAAGATTGGCAGGTTCGCATGTAATGCTAGATATTATACCAACTGTAATAGTTGCTTATTTACTCAACTAGATTTTCAATATGTTGCCTTAATTCCATATTTAATTTCAGCTTTAAATTTACTTTGGCAGCAGATGAATGAACTAAGCAGTGTCTCAAATTTAAGTCTGAATGAGATAAAAAAAGAAGAGCTTCATTAGGTTATACCTGCCAATGATAATGTTCTTGAAGCTTTTCTATATCACGCAAGCAGCACATTATTATCTCTTCACTGCAATTGTTAATCTACTAATTAACCCAATTATTGGTTTGATAATAAGATAGCTGATTTCAGGCTGGAAAAACATAAGAAAGAGGAATAAGAAGTTCCAGATAAAGATATTCAGATGACGTCACAATCGAGTAAAAATAAAATATCAAATTGATGCAATTTGCAAATCAAAATCAAATGTGTTCGACTTCAAAACATTTCTTCACAACCTACGTGATTTACAAAGATATGATTAACAAACAACCAACAATTTACAATGATTTTTCTACCTTAAGTACTCTACAATAAGGTCATCCAGCTCAAATTCCAATTCAATTCCTAACTAAAACAAAATGTCTAAGAACTATATAAATAAGAAACTATAAAAAAATTGTCAATTAAAACATGTTAGCAGCTAAACAAACATGTCAAACTATATAATCCCTGACCAACTGAGAATGTCAAACAAACATTAAACTAATATCATCCTCACAACTGATAGCATAAACTCATTACTAATAAAATTTCTTAAGCACCGATAAGTTAGCAACTCACACAATTGATTAAACTCATTCAAAATTTTAAAGTACTAAAACACCACTGGAAAATTTTCTAAGAATTGACAGAATCAATCTCAATTTGTAAACTAATATAGGAGATGCATCTAGAAATATGTAAAAAAATGGCAAAAAAATAGTTTTGAGTAGAGCAATAGACATTTGAATGATCATAGTTCTTAAAATACAAATCCAATTGTTCCATTTTTTCAGATTAATCCTCAACATCACAATTTTACTGCATATAAAATCAAGCAAAGGTGACAAAATAAGTTATGGTCTTTCAAGTTCAGCAATATGTAAAAGAAAAATTTAATAAATCAAAGTAGCAGTAGGTGAAAAATTCACTTTAATTCACCGAAACATGCGAGAATCATCAAATTCGACCATCTCAAAGCCAAACGAATATTCTCATAAGGTGCAGTTTTAAGAAGATCAGCATAGAACCTATCATGATAGCATGGAACAATAATATATCACAAGAAATATGATAGTTTTATCCCAATGAATATAAACAACTTTATTAACACAGACGTCCCATAAATATTTTGCCTGTTGGTTTCTTGGTTGACTAAACACTTAATAGAATTCAAATGGAAGCTGCTTCAGGCGTTTCCTGTGATCCTGTAAAGTTCTCAGTAATGCGTATGGATGAAACCCAACAGTGAAATAATATAGAGCAAAAGACTTGCATCTGAATATTACTTTTTTTCACTTTAAAAAGAAGAGTTGCAGGCTAATGGAAAACAAGATTTAAGAGAGACACAAGAAAAGCTGATTGACTTACTACAAATAGAAGAAAGAGAATACAATCTCAAATACACAATTGGAATACATTCATATAAGATATATTAAAACATTAATTCTGAAACTTCAACCTTTTGTTCTACTCAAGCCACCTCATGATTTTTTTTATGTCACTTCTAGTTGAGGTGGTAATTGTAATTATCAACCTGTCCGGACAGGAGATCTGCTTCTTATGAGTTGCAGTTAAATTGGGAATGAGGAAATACATACAACTACAATTATGATGTTTTTAAAGGTAAGGCATCATTAGAGATGGAGCAAATGATAGAGTCTTGCATAATTAGGTTGTGTGAGTAGGTCCTAAAAGAAGCCATCAAATATGAGAAAGAAAGATGAATCTTAACCAACTTGATAAGGAGAATCTTAAACAACTCTTTTTCTTTCCTACCTTCTATTGTTGCAGATATTGTTGATGAATAGATTATAGAATAGAGGATCGATATTGTTCTTTAGCTAGTTTTTTACTTGGTATAACCATTGGCTATATAGAAAGTATCTAGATAGCAGAAAGATGTTAGAGCTTCAGTTTTTTTAATCACTTTTAACTTTCATGCCCAAGTAAAGCAAAGAGGCTGTCGCCAGTTCCCTACTTTTACTTTGATATGCCCAAATAAAACTATGTAACATAATACTTGACTTTCTAGGCTTTAATATACTCCTTGCTGCTGAAAGCACCATACACTGCAAGTGTTACTCTGGCATCCTATTCGAATTCTGATAACTCACTGGGTTTATGAGATTGTATTGCATCTCAGTTTTGGGTTTATGTACAAAAAATTAATAGAAAATTTGGAAGTCGAAGATAGCATACAATTTTTGTAGAGAAGAACTAAGTGAATTGCTACACTCGGATCCGATTGTTACATAATGTGCCAGGCGCATCACCTCTATCTCTGGTATAGTCACCTCTACAGTCTTAAACAAGATTGGCAGGTTAGCATGACATTGTAGATATTATACCAACTGTAATAGTTTCTTATTAAACTCAACTGGATTTTCAGTATATTACATTAATTCCATATAATTAACCTAATTGGTGGTTTGACAATAAGATACCTGATATTAGAATTCATCCATCCCCTGTTCGCTTTGTTTAATTGATTATGAACCATCATGAATTGATAGTGCACATGAAATAAGTAAAATAATTAGATGACTAACCTCCCCATACTTTGCCAATTTGATAAATATTGGTTACGTAAAGTACAGCAGTGGACAATTGATTTCGGGCTAGAAAAACATAACAAAGAGGAAAAAGAAGTTCCAGAAACAAACACTCAGATGACTTCACAAACTAGTAAAAATAAAAGTTCAAATTGTTGCAATTTGCAAATCAAAATCAAATGTGTTTGATTTAAAAACATTTCATCACAGGCTACCTGATTTACAAAGATATGATTAACAACCAAACAACAATTAGTTCTTCAACAACTTTACCAATTAGTTCTTAAATAAAGCATGAGTCATAAAACGTAGTTTATCATTATGAGAATTAAATGACTAACCTGCCATGAATCATATGCTGCATTAACAAGAAAGAGTGGAGTTTGAATATGTTGCACCACATTTTGTTGGAAGAAGCACTGCAAATTAAGCTTGAATGTCATTAGTGACATGGAGAAAAAAAGGATGAGCAGACAAATTTAGAATTGCTTATGCTTACCAACTGTGGTTTAATTTTCAAAGTGCAGGATACAGGGCAAATTCTTTGCTGATCACTAACATGCACAAACAAAATGTTCAGTGAATATAGAATTAAGTACATCGCCACCTACTTGTCCCCGTGACATAGTTTGTAGCTGGTCTAAGAGTCTCATTATCCCTTTCATACACAATCCCATTCGAGCTTCTAATCTGTGTTCCTCTGCATTTTGTTCTAAAGTTATAATCTCACACATATATAAGAGGAAATGATTAATCATAACTATTTGGGTGCGTGTTTTTGCAGGACGGTATATCCGAAGACTAGCATAGTTAATCTTCTCGGTAATCAATCAATAAAAAAGAAAAGAGACGACATTGTAACTGCACTCACAGATTCCTAATCCTCGATTGCAGGGAAAGACCCATTGAAGATAGTTCAATCCAGAAGGAAAAATTATAAAAGCAAAAGAAATCACTATAAGAGAATAATGCTACGATCACGGCCAAAAAAATACTATTGTAGCATTTTGATAGCGTTTCTTAACACACGATATTAGCCAACGTTATTAAAAGTCAGAACCTACGATAACATTTTTTAAATGCTATGGTAGGGCTACGATAGTGTTTTTTTAAACGCTATGATACGGCTACGATAGTGTTTTTTAAACGCTATGGTAGGGCTATGATATCATTTTTTAAACGCAGTGGTTGCCCTACCATAGCATTTTTAAACACTATTGTATCTCCATCATTGCATTTTTTAAATGCTATGATATATTAATGCCTGCAAAAGTCAACACCATTATAATGTAAATGCTGAATGATAATCATTTTTGCTGAAGGATATATGTCATATTGAAAAATCAATTGGAAGAATTTGACCTACTTGAGATTTGAAAAAAAAAATTATCATTGTTTCAATATAGAGTTGAAATAAGCTATAGTCTCTTTGAAATCGATTAGTTAGTGAAAAACAACACCATTTGAAGCTTCCAATTATTTCATATTTCTCATGTTATATAAATAAATGTTTTTGCAAGAACAATCATTTAGTACGTAAAGTAAGAATGATAAGGACATCTGAAATAGAGAAAGAAGGATACAGCAACCGCCATCATTGGCCCCACTTCAATTTGTTGAAGTGATCCTCATTCAAGCCTAAATCACCTTAAAATGCATCATAATAAAATCGCTGTGATACCATTTCAACATTCATAAGAAATAAATTTTTGAATCTAAAAAATGATAAGTATTTAGCCATGAATATCCTCTTAAATAACAGTAACAGTATATTACGTTACCTCTCCTCTAGTTGTACATGGACCAATCCAAAGCTTGCAACCGTACTCCATCTTAACAGACTGCACCGGGGCATGTCAATTTCAACCAAAGCATTAAAATATTGTAAAATGACTAAATGAGCTATAATTATAACGCCTGAGATTAAGAACGAATTAACAAATATCAGTACATGTCCTAGTATGTGAGCACTAGCATGCCAAAAAGGACCACACCAGACAGCAGTGAAATAAAAAATTGCAGGCAAGGAAGGAATCATATGTAAGAATAAAATTTTATCAAAAAAGGAAGCATAAGTGAGCATCTAAGACTAAGAAGTAGAGGGAAAGAGGATAAACCTTTAACTTTAGTAAGTGGACTTTTGAGCTCTTCTTCTAGCTTAATCAAAATAGTACTTGATTGACCTAAAAGTAAATCATTAGAATATTACATACATAACAAGCTGAAGAAATGAAAATTTTAAAACCAAAGCTTTATGTAAAGGACATAAAGCTTTTAAAACCATTAGTTGTTCCAATAGCAAATGCATACCCCATTACCACAAATTGATAACCACAAGATTTGAGAGATTAGTAAACTCTAAATTAGAAACCAAAGAACCATAACTAACTCATTTATCATAACAAAACAAGGGCAAAGAAACTAAACTACAAGCACAGAGAGCCATGAGAGAGAATTCGCAATAGAGAGCTGAGAGAGTTGCAAGAGAGACATGCAAGAGAGGTTCATAGATAGCTTTACCTCACAAATAGAGAGGTTCACAAAGTCTTTCATTGCTATTAAAGCACCTCCAGATCACCTCCAAAGCATCCTCAAAAGCAACCTGGAAATCCTTCTAAATAACATAAAAAACCAGACAAACCTGAGAATAAACATAAAAATCATACAAAAATCATAAAAATAAGACATGAATTTGATATTAATCCTTGTAGAAAAGCAGAAGTCCTCAAAGAGCTTGTACACAAATATGTACAATTAGATAAAGCTTCGATGGAAATATTACAATTAGGGATTTACCTCAGAGAAGCTGGGATTGGGAGGAGTTTGCGCTAGTAAACAAAAACCACAGAGCTTAGAAAGTGAGTTGAGATAAAGAGCTTCGAAAGAGGACCATCGGTGGGACAGATCTGGGCAGAGCTAAGAGAGGTAGCTATGCAAGAGAGCCCAGATAAAGAGTTACGAGAGAGAATCTATAATAGTGATTTAAAAGAGAGAGCTGCAAGAGAGACGCTATGAGCTTCCTCGCCAAGAGAGCTTCACCTAGCGAAGAGAAACCTCTGTGAGCTTCATCGTAGATAGAGCTCTCTATGGGCTTCGTCGCTGAGAGAGTGAGGGTTGAAGAGAGAGGCGTTGTGAGAGATTGATTTTTGTTCAATTTCTTTTAGTTTAATTAGGCGGGTATGAGATTTTCATTCCCCGCCCTTTGCGTCCACGTAAAGAATGCAATCCATTGAGTTTTATGGTAAAATGTGATCATTGAGTGCTATTAAAGCACATAATTCTTGTAGTGAATAAAAATGCACTTAGACAGTTTCAATGAAGTTTGTTGGATGCTTAAAGCAGCCATTGTGATTGATATTGCTTTGAGTGTTAGATATAAACATGTCATCAAGTTCTTGTTCCCGTAGATTCAGAATTCTGTTGATAGTGAGGTAATTGGCTTGATCAATCATTGTGAATTTTTTAAAGAACTAATGGATTTTTAGGATTTGTTGTACTCTTGAAAAGGGAACCTTTCTCACATTTATAAGGTTTACAAAGCTTTTTACCGTGTACAAAAACAAGATCAGTCCCTTATGAATTATTTTATGGAGTTAGAGAAGATGTATGAGGAGCTTAATATGCTGCTGCCTTTTAGCTTTGATGTGAAGGTTTAGCAACACCAACGAGAACAAATGGCTATCATGAGTTTCCTGGCTGGCCTTTCTACTAACTTTGTGACTACTATGTCTCAGGTTCCTTCTGGTTCAAAGTTATCCTCTTTAAAAGATGTATTTAGTCGAGTACTCCGAACAAAAGGTACTCCTCCAGTTCAACTCAGTGGTGCTTCGGTAAGTCAAAATAATAATTATGCGCTTGAGAAATCAACCAATTAAAGTGGAAACAAAAGAGGAGGCTCACAAGGGTTTGAAACTCAAACGCATGATTCTGACAACATTGGGTGTTGATATTGTCATAAGCTAGAATATATGAAGATTGAGTGTTTGAGTGTAGAAATTTTCAGTTCAAAAATAAAAAATAGGACGCCTCCGAGAAATTGGTCCTTATTTTTGCCAGTGAAGTTGAGAAGTTCTCATAGTATCAATAATCACTAAAGTCTTCATCTCCTTTTTTCACTGCTATTGTTGATTCAGGTGAACCAAATGTGTGTCTTCTTTCCTCATCCTCCAAATGGGTCATTGAATCTAGTGCCATTGATCATATGACAAGTAATTCTAGTCTCTTTTCTACTTTCCAGTCACACACTTCCACCACTATCATAACTTTGACCGACGGGTCACCATATTGTGTTCATGGGTCTAGCACCATCACTCATACCCCTCTACTTCCTCTGACATCTCTCATACATTTACCTAATTTATCTTGTAATTTGACATTTGTAAGCTAACTCACTACAATCTTAATTGTTGCATCTCATTTTTTCCTGATCATTGCTTATTTTAGGATCTTATGACGAAGAAGATTCTTGCTAAAAGACATGATTCTGGAGGCCTCTACATTCTTGACACACCAATACCAAAATATGTCACTTGCACTAGTGTCACTTCTCCTTTCGAGGCGCATTGCAGTTTGGGTCATCTTTCTCTCCCTTTTCTCAAGAAACTTTGTCCACAGTTTAGTAAGGTACCTATGTTAGATTCTCAATCATGTCAGTTTGCAAAACATCTTAGTTTGAGTCCAACAGTCAATAAACGTGTTAATGTTCTTTTTGAATTGGTTCACTCTGATTTTGGTGTCCATGTCCTACAAACCTGGATTTAAGTATTTTGTTACTTTTGTGGATGATTATTCTCATGTAACTTGGTTATATTTAATGAAGAGTCATTCTGAGTTGTTTTCTCTTTCTTGTGCGTTTTATGCTAAGATTAAAACTCAATTTAATGTTTAGATCTATGGTTTGCGAAGTGATAATGCCAAGGAATACAAGTCCATTTTATTTCAATCTTACATGGTTCAGAATGACATGCTTCATGAAACTTCTTGTGTTAATACTCTATCCCAAAATGGAGTGGCAGAACGTAAGAACATATATCTTCTTAAAATTGCACGAGCCTTATTATTTCAAATGAATGTTCCAAAACCTTTTTGGGCCGATGCAATTTCTACAGCATGTTTTCTAATTAGTCGCATGCCATCATCTATTCTTCATGGTGAGATCCCTTACAAAATCCTTTTTCCCAATAAATCATTGTTTCTTGTTGACCCTAGGATATTTGGTAGCACTTGTTTTGTTCAAGATGTTCGTCCGCCTGTCACTAAATTAGCTCCCAAGTCTTTGAAGTGTATTTTCCTTGGTTATTCTCATCTTCAGAAAGGTTATAGGTGTTATTGTCTAAGTCTTAACAAATATCATATCTCAATTGATGTTACCTTTATGGAAGACATCCCTTACTTTCCGTCTTTTCCTCTTCCCACTCGTTAGGGGGAGGATGATGATTTGTTGGTCTATTCTATCACATCCTCTAAACCTGTCTTGGAACTAGTTCTTATCAAGCCTTATATCATTCAAGTCTACTCCAGGCATCAACCTCATGATTCATGTCCTGCACCTGCTCCTTCGTCATCAGATCTCCTCCTATTGCATTGCATAAAGGTAAACACCAGTGTACTTATCCTATTTCTTCTTTTGTTTCTTATAACTGCTTGTCATCTACCTCTTGTACTTTTATTGCATCCCTTGATTCTATCTCTATCCCCCAAACTGTTCACGAAGCCATCTCTCATCCTGGTTAGCATCATGTAATAATAAAGGAGACAAATGCTTAAGTGACAATGGTACTTGGAACTTGGTCGATTTACCTTCAGGGAAACGATCTATAAGATGAAAATGGGTGTTCACGGTTAAGGTCACTTTGGATGGGTCAATTGCTCGACTGAAAGCCCATCTTGTCGCTAAGGGATATGCTCAAAACTATGGAATGGACTATTCTGACACTTTTTCTCCAGCTGCTAAATTGACATCTGCTTGGTTGTTTATTTCTATGGCCGCTACCCATCATTGGCTCTTGCATCAACTAGATATCAAGAATGCTTTTCTTCATGGTGATCTTCAGGAGGAGTTCTATATGGAACAACCTCTTGGTTGTGTTGCTTAGGGGGAGTCTGGGTGAGTTTGTCATTTTTGAAAGTCTATGTATGGTTTAAAATAGAGTCCTCGAGCTTGATTTGGGAAATTTAGTCAGGCTGTTGAATAGTTTGGTATGATGAAAAGAAAGTCTGACCATTTTATGTTCTACAAACAACCGGAAGCTGGAATCATTCTTTCTAGTTGTGTACATAGATGATATTGTAATTACTGGAAGTGATACTACAGAAATCTCATCTCTTAAGTCTTTCCTTCATACTCAGTTTAACATGAAGGACTTAGGGATGCTAAAGTATTTCTTGGGTGTTGAAGTCACAAGGAGTAAAAAAAATGTATATTTTTATCTCAGAAAAAATATGTTCTTGACTTATTAACTGAGACATGAAATTGGAGGCAAAGCCTTGTAGTGCTCCAATGACTCCGAACATGCACCTTACAGGAGATGAGAACTAATGAAAGATCCTAAGAGATATAGAAGATTGGTTGGAAAGCTGAATTATCTCATAGTAACTCATCTAGATATTTCATATTCTGCCAGTGTTGTTAGTTAGCTTATGTCATCCCCAACAGTTTATCATTGGGCAGCGTTAGAACATATTTTGTGTTATTTGAAAGGAGCACCCAGACGTGGTATCTTATATGAAAATCATGGGCACAATCATATTGAATGTTTTTCAAATGCAGATTGGGTAGGTTCCAAAATGGATAAGAGATCCACTTTAGGTTATTATGTTTTCGTTGGAGGAAATTCGGTCTCATGGAAGAGTAAGAAGCAGAACATTGTATCAAGATTCAATGCAGAGTCAAAATATGGGGCTATGATACAGTCTGTGTGTGAGATAATGTGGATATATCTAATCCAGCATGAGGGGAAGTATTATAGAATACTCCAGCTGTATTTAGCTGGTGAATTAGCTTAATTCTAGTGATCCTAATTGTAGAGTTTCCTAGATTTATATATATATATATATATATGCATCATACAACATTTGCATACTACCAAGACATTGGAGCCCACCCTCTCCAAAACTTGAACCAAGTTCCACGTTTTGTAACTGTATGACAAGAGAATTGCATTTTTTTTAACAAATTGGTAGTAATGAATACTTCAAATATTGCATTTCAAATAAATATATAAACTAAAATATATTTGAAAACATGCCTTTTATACTTTACGTTTGTTCTTATCAACCTATAGGTTCAAATGAACTAAAAGTTATAGACACTCACAACTCAGCTAAAGAAGTCAAATTGGAAAGCGATGCTGGAATAGGGCCTTGAAAGAGTTTCCCTGAAATCTCCTGATAAAAACAACATGATGAGATTGTTTTGTACTAGCCAGTAGTAAGCCATATATAAGCTAAATAAGTGTTTGTAAAATTTGTGGAGTGACAAAACCTTGAGCCTGATATTCAAAGTCTACATCAACAAAATAAAAAGAAAATATATGCCACCGTATTGTCTTACAAGACCATAAGATTTCACAAATTCCCAATTAAGTCAGGCATTCTGCCTGTGAATTTGTTGTCTGATGCCCATCTGTGAACAACAGAATCACTAAATCCAATTATGTAAATCCATATGTCATTCACATTATCATTTCTAGACATTTTAGAATATGGAAAGGAGAAGGCAGAAGCTCCCTAACAATTGCTTTAGGTTTACTAAATTAGAAAATGTTGGAGAGATCTCACCACTTAATCCAGAACTATCCATGTACCTATTAAGTTTAAGCAATTAGCAGATTACTATATTTATGAAAAATATGCACATTTAATAGAATATAGAAAGTGAAAATTGGACAAGAACTTACACTTGATCTAATTTTAATATATTCTCAAGTTCCCGCGGCAGTGAACTAGAGATATTATTGGACCCAATACCCCTAGAAAATTAAGAACAAAATTCCACTATGAGAAACGTTCCAAGGATAAAAGTGTCGATGAAGTAAGCTACATTACAAATATTATAATACCCAGACAAAGGATATAATTGACTCGACAAACGGCTCCCCCAACACAAAAAGTTTTGAAGTGAGATATTGGAACAATATATGGTCCCACAAACATACAACGCATAGTGATTCTCTTCATTTTTCAGAAAATATATTCTTGTAAATATATTTTCTATGGTAACATGGGAAAAGGGAACTAAGCCCGAGCAGTATATGTTGTTCAATAAACATCTAAACCAGGGGAGGAGAGAATAACTTGATTGATATTTTGAAGATCGATACTTCCCGCGTTTGAGCCCGCTCCAACTCATCCATGTTCTGCACCAAGGTCTTTGAGATCTATTTAAAGAGTGAACATCCTAAACCTTGGAAGGAAATCACAAAGGATGTATAAGAAATTGACAGCCCATGTACAATGGTTGAAGTACAAAGCTATAGCTACAAAGAAAGGAGGTTGATGAACATGTGCACTAATTGTATGGCCAAAGAATACAAAGTGAATTTAAAGAATCTAAATATAAATTGGTTCGTGCACCTTTAGGTGGTTGCACATGTACAGATACATTGGTGATCATGCATGGGAACCTAGATCACTCTATATGTAACAAATAACCATAGGACATGCACATGATTGAGGTTTCTAATGGAATAGGGATGCTAGAGATATGCTTATAGTTCTTTAGTGATTGACATAACTGAATAATTACTGATGTTTGGATAAAGGATAAAGAAGACAAATACCCCTAGGTAGACCCGCTTCCCACAAGGAAGAGAGACAGATTCCTAATTATTTCCATTATCACCGCCTATCTATGTCACTCTAACAAAAGACTTCAAAAATTTAAGAAGAATCTTTGATGAGAAACTAAAGAAATGAGAAATTATAATAAAGTATGTAGCTCTTGTGGAGGAATAACCATTACACAACACGTGATGTGAAAATGATCAATGCATGTGGTGGTGCCTCATCTTCTTACGTAACAACGATAGAATGAAATGACAACAGAGAAATCTATTTGAGGAGAATTCTCAGTTCATCGAATCTCTCTTAAGCATGACCACTTGTACGTGATTTTTTGTTACTCATGAACTAATACGTGGCCCTTACTATTTTGTTGACGTGCATACCACATGTCTAAACGGCATGCCATGTTAGCTAAAATGTTGAAAATACTATCGGTGAATGTTGAAATGACCACATTGAAAATATATAAATGTTTATTATAATATTTAGATTTTTTAATTACAATGCTAAATTAAAACTTGGTATAAAATATAGTGGACATGAATATAGTTTCCCCAGAAAAGGTACAAATTGAATCCCAAAATTTAGTCATGTTTGTTGTATGGCTGGTTCCAAAGATAAAGTGGAGTATTAGAAGAAATTCAAAGGGTAATGTGTAAAACTTCACTCTTCATAAAATGTTTCAATTGTATATACTATTTTTGAAAAGAATCAGAAATCTATAACCTAGACCAACAATATTTTTACAATCTACCTTACCATTTTTGTCAGAGAAGTGTGTTGAAATGAGGAGCCTATTGGGGTTTGTATAAGTGTGGAAGAGATGCACAAACCAGTGGACCAGTTCCAATCATGGAAAGATTCTTTCCTTGATTGGTCAATTGAGAGCTCACTAGTTAACCGGTTTGAGAAATCGATGGGCAGGCTGTGATGATCTAAATCATCTAAATTTGAGCCAATTAAGATGTTGAACTGGAGGTGAACAAAGTCTTGATAATTTTATTAATTTAGTCTCGTTTGGCCTGATACGGTCTAGTTCATGAGCGGTTCGGTCTAGTTTCCTTTTGACATGATGAGTTCAGGCAACTTTGATTTAACCATTTCAAGTTTGTTTAATATATTTCACAATATGTTATCACTCACAATGCCGGTTTAAGATATCCTTTAATCCTTTTTCCTTAAATAGTGACAATAAAGTGTTTCTGACTTTATTTTTACTTTATCTAGAGCATTACACTTGAACAAATATTAGTCCTTATATTATTTATTATCATCAAATTTGTCACATTTATTAGCATAAAAAATCTCCCCATTTGTGATGATAACATACAATTTTTTGGAAGAAAAATATTAAAGAATTTTAAAAATTTAAAAATGGATCTACACCCTCAATGTTATGATTTTTCACATGATTCCTCTAAAATAAAGATTATTATTAAGGGTGTGCATGGGATGTTTCAGGACGGAATTTTAGGACATTTTATCCCGTCCCAAACCAAACGAGAAAATAAATTTCTTGCCTCATCCCGTCCCGTAGGAAGAAAAATACTTGCGTGGGATGGGATGGTTCGTCTCGGCGTTTAGGATAGGATGAACCATTGGGACGGAATAAAATCAAAAGACTAAGAAGCAAAAATAAAAGACCAGAAACAATATCTAAAAAGTTTTTCAACATCAATTCGTAAATCAGAAATCATAATACTCTTACTAACCCCAAATCCATAAATCACAAACTAACTTAATTTAGAGATTTTCAAATCAAACACCAAATCTGAACACACACTAATGCTATATTAATATTCATTTTTGTTATCTGATTAATCTGAGTCGTCGCAAACTAACTACGCATCTTCTTCATCTTCTGAGTATCGCATCATCTTCATCGTCAGAGTCATCATCGTCATAGCCTTTGTTTGTCTTAGTTGTCATTGAAGAGAGAGACTCTTAATGGAAAATGTCTTAAACTAAAGGGAAAATTGACTGGATTAATTATTAATGGCTTAAGTGTAAATGAAGAGAAAAGGGGAGAAGAAAAATGGGTTGGGGTGATTATCTTAATGGGCTCATGAGTTGAAAAGAAAAGGGTTGTCGTGATTATAATGCTAAAACAACTTGTTCGGGATGGGACTAGAATATTCATATTTTTCACTTTCATCTCGTATCTAGTCCCGTCTTACTTTAGTACACAATAATTTTGTCTCACCCCATCTCGTTCCGCTCGATTTGGGATGGTTTTATAGGACGGGGTGAAAATCAGGCTTACTAGCCTTTTTTTACGTGTGTCATTTTTTGGATTTACATTTTCATGTTGCGGTCAATCAAAAAAATCTCTTTTCTTGGATTTTTTCTATATAATGCTTCCTCTTTTTTTAACAGCTTTCAAAATTTCTTTCTAAAGCAGATTGGATATTCACGTTCTTCTGCACTTTTGCTTTCGATAGATGTGATTTTAAATAATAGAATTTCTCTTTTTATATAATCCACTTCCTTTTCCATGCACCCATTTTATGGGTTATCGATGATCCCATGATGTTTTTCAGTGAAAGTGTCTTAAGGTCTTTTGCTCTTGAATAACAATTACCTTGTCCTCCCATGACTTTGGGAATTACGTAAGAACTTTAAACATCTATTCACTATTAGTAAAGGTCTTGCCAAGAATTTTGAAATAATTAAATTGCTAATAAAGAATTCAAACATATCATCAATCTTTTCAATTTCACTCATTCGAAAAGGTTTATATGCATGCATAAGAATATCTTTTGCAGGTTCACAAATGCAATATATGATTAAATTCACACTTAAGACACATTATAAATCTTTTTGATGCTTTAGCATTAAAAGATAACTTCATTTCATCATTTTTGGTCAAATCTCATGATATAGGCACGTAAGGACCATTTTTTACAATATCTCATAAATTATAATCAAGAGATTAATCATAAAGTTTCAATCTATTTTTTTCAAAAATTAAAATCTATTCCATCAGAAAATGGAGAATTTTTTAAATCAGTTGTCCTTATTGAAAAATCAAAAGGTTGATGTTGTCGCTCATCACGATTAAGTCTTAGATATTAAGCATTAAACTGTGACATCAATTATAAGACCGGTATAAAACCCCTTTTATAAAGAAAAAAATTTAAAAAAAAATAAGTTTAACTTGGAAAATAAATTGCTTGAAAAATGGATAGTAAACTAAATCAATCAAGAAATGATATAATAAACACGCAATTTGGATAAACTAATTCAAGTTGCAATTAACAAGAATGATACTCAATTTAGTATGAATTAAGAATTAAATAAATGAAGCGGGAAATTAAAATGTGAATTTAAATCGAATAAAAAATAAATATGAAAATTAAGGTGCACGTAAATAAAAGGGTGTTGGGAAGATAGATTCAACCTGCAATATTTTTACATAGTTTTAAAAAATCTATCCTCACGTCTATGCTTCAAAGATCCCCCTTGATGTTTTTTCCTGACAATCTTCATACGGTGAAGAGAACCTTTTACAAATCATATTAGTTTATGGTGCCACTCAAACCTTGACAATGAAACACGATCAAGATTTTTGATCTCTTTTAAAAACTCTCACACTTTTAAAGAGTAGATCTCTCAATTTCTCCCACAAAATCCATTCTCTCAAGTTAATACTCAAAATACAAGCCTCTCAAGAAATAGAAAAATCCTACAATTTTTTTAGAGTTGTGTGTTGAAATGAGGAGCCGAGTACGGTATTCATGGTATGGAGGAGGTGACAAACTGACCGATTTGTCCAACGGGTAAACTAGATTCTTTCCTTGATTGGTCAACTGGTCGACTGGTTCTAACCATAAAAAGATTTTTCCCTTGATTGGTCAATCGGTGGGACGATTGTTAGTTTAGTAGTCGAACAATTTGGGGAACTGGTGTGCCTGATGTGAAGACACGGTATGCGAAATTTGAGTCAGTTTGAATGTCGAATAAAAGATAAACCAGGCCTTGACATGTTTACACAATTTGATCCGGTTAGCTCTGCTACATTCTCGATCATGAGCGGTTATGTCTAAGTCTAGCTTTCTTGCAACGTGCCCAGTTCAAACAACTTTGATTTAACCCATTTCAAGTTTGTTTAACTTCATGCTCTTCACAATACATTGTGTGTTTCATTTATCCTTTATTCTTCATCAATAAATATTTATAATGAAGTTTTTAGACATCATTTTCACTTTGTTTAGAGGCTACAGATTAAAAGAAAATATTAGTCTACATATTATTTGTCATCATCAAAATTGTTACATTGACTAGGATCAAAACTTACATATAGTTATATTATATTACTTGAACTAAAAAGTATATGTTAACATTTTCAACCAAGTCTAATATGATCGTTTGAAGGGTTCAAGTAATATATTATAACTACTTAAATTATTCAAGTAACTTTGAACATTTTTTAGACGTATAGCTTAAGTTGAATTTAATAACATGACGAGTTCAAGTAGGATAACATAAATAAATAGAACTTAAAATTTAACTTTTAAAAGAAAAAATGGAATGTGGGAGATGTGAGAATAAAAGAGATATTTTTAGCGATCACAATTTCAACACTATGTGAAGCACTACACGAAAAAACTTTATAGAAATATTTGCTTCACTTTCAATTAATCCTAGACTTTTTGTTGTGTAGAGAATATGCGTTAAGATTTACCAAACTAATTTAATTTGATATGTTTAGGCATTGAGTGGGATGTATCGTGGATATATTCTATACTAAAAAAGTTTTTGGAGTTCTATCATAATTTGAAATTGTATCATACGTCAAAAAAAAAGATTTTTAAATGAATTATATATATATATATATATATATATATATCTTTATTGATCTTTACATCCAAGTAGGTAATAATTTTTTAATCACTTATAATTCTTCAAATATGATAACTTGAAGGGTACAATTAATTGTAACATACTACTTGAACCCATAAATAACTATTGACATTTTTAATTACATTCATTATGATCACTTAAAAAGTTTAATTAATATTTTGTAACTACTTGAACCCTTCAAGTAATTGTGGACATATCTCAAAGCTCAAATTAGATAAGATAACTTGAAGAGTTCATATAATTATAATATTTGTAACAGAAATTTTAAAAGAATAAGTGTGCATTGGGAGATGTGCAAAAATATTGATGAAGATATTGAAAAGAAGAAAAGAAATGAAAATATTTAATTGCCCAGCCAGAGATTTTTTAGTTTAAAAAATGATATAATTTTCTTGATTACTCAATGAAAGAGTATACTTTTACAAATTACCAGGGTAATTTAGGCCAAACTGAAAGTTCAGTTTTTCCTTCAGTGCCAAATCGAACTAATTGCGGATACTTAAAAAGCTGACCAAACAGAATCATTTTTTGTTCAGTTATTTTAGTTTGATCAGTTTGGTCAATTTTTTCACACCTTAGTTACTTGAAGGCTTCAAATTTATCTTTTTCTAATAGAGAAATCCAAGTCAAACGTGATAACTTTGAAGGTAGAAGTAGTTATAACATTTTACTTGAACCCACAAGTGGGTGTTGACATTTTCAACCAAGTCCAATATAATCGTTTGAAGGGTTCAAGTAATATTTTATAACTACTTGAACTTTCATGTAACTGGTGACATTTAGTCACAAGGCTCAAGTTAGATACAGTAACTTGAAGGATAGAAGTAATTATAACATACTGCATGAACCCATAAATAACTGTTAACATTTTTAATCACGTCAAATATGAATACTTGAAAAGTTCAAGTAATATACATTGTAACTATTTGAACTCATCTAATAATTGTTCACATGTCACAAATCTCAAGTTATATATGATAATTTCAAGAGTTGAACTAGTTATAACATTAAATTTTAATAGAATGATTGAATATTGAGAATGTGCAAAAGGCAGTGGGAGACGTCGAAAGAAGCAAGGAAAATAGCATAATTTAGTTGGCCCATGGTATGGATTCTTTGTTTTTTTTTAATGTATATTTATCTAAAACATTTCATGAAACAATATTTTTAAAAATTACGCAAATTCAAGCACTTCGAACATTTGCAAGAATTGAAGATTTTGATAAAGTGATCACCATTTGAGCAATATCTGGAACAGAAAAATCAAATGACTATTTTTTCTTTGAGCAATAAGGACAGAGTAACAACGGTTATAGCTACTCACCTTTGTGGTGGTCAACTTCTTCATGATAGCCTTGGACTCGGAACCTCTTTCGGAGATGATGAATTTAATTGAGGACGGAGGATACAACTGTAACTTCAAGCATGAGTAACTTCAAGAGAAGAAGTAGAAAATTCAAAGAAAATAAAAAAAGTCCACTGCTATAAAATGGGATTAGATGACAGGTAAAAACCATCATTATAACCCTATTGACGGCTGATCGACTGTCATCTACCATGTTGTCATCTTTAATCATTTAAAAAATCGTCATTATAATGTTGTACAATGATGAGGAATCCCCGTCACCGTAGGTACCTCGAAAAGTAAATAGATGACGGGGATTCCCCATCATCTTAGGTTCCTCCACGTATACTTTAGATGATGGTGAATCTCCATCATCATAGGTACCACGGAAAGTACATAGATGATGGTGATTCCCCATAATCTTAGCCACCGCGAAAAGAAGAAGGTGATTCCTGGTCATCGTAGATACCGTGAAAAGTACATAGATGACAGGTAAAAAACATCATCTAAAGTTCAAGAAAAAGAAAAAATATTTATTTAATTAAACAAAAGCTTGGAAATAAAATGAAAATTATAATGATCATAATTCTAAAAGCTTTCTCTACTTGTTAATTTGCTAAGACGAATTACGTGATGAATGGACTTTTCTAATGGATATGTGCATCCTCCATATTTGTAAGTAATAAGAGAAAAATTCATTATATTTTAAAATATCAGAAACCATTCGACTGATGAACACTCTATGATAGGAGCTAATCAAGCACTTGCATTGCAAAGTTTTTACAGTCTTATCCAGTACTTCTATGTACTTCAACTTGAGTATCAATTAAAAAAACACTAATATGGACACAAACAAATCTTCAATGGACAAAAAATGGATAAAAAAAGAAGCCAAAAATAGAAAACTAACAAGCCGTGTATAAATTCACTAGGAGATCTAATAATGTCAATACATTTAAAATAACGAAGGCAATCAAACAACTAAACAAACAGAACAGACGGGAAGAAGGTTGTCCAACTGTTTGCAATTGTTTAGTGTTGGTTTAAGAGCTGACATAAGGACAATTTAGATAGATTAAACTTTGACACTACTCTGAAAAGAAATAGTGAACAAGAGGAAAATTAATAAAACTGATAATAAGAAGGTTTTCCAACAAGTTGTAATTATATTGAAGGCAGAAATGCAAGTAGAGATATAAAGTTAATTGAAAAAACACTTGCACCTTAACCACTTTCCTCATTCAAAAGAAACACTCAACAAAATGGTATTAGAAGTATCTCAGCATTACATAGAGTCACACTTATGCAAACATACCTCAGCACAATGATAAATCTTCTCTTTTATCTCCTTCAGTACATTCGTCCATTGATTGTATGTGATGGTGCCATTCGAAGGGCCAAAACACCAACATAACTCTGAAGTTCAGAGCTTGTAGGGCCTAGTAGTTGACCTCTTTGATTATAAGGAACAACTTTTTTATCACCACCACTTCTACCAAGAGCAACTTTTTTATTCAAATATTATTTAAATCACAATAGTTTAACGTTAAATACTAAAAATATAATTTTATTTTTATTTTATTTTTTATTTTAAAGCTAATTTTTTATTCAAAGGTTAATATTAATTTACAATTTCACTAAATTACTTTATCAACTTGTAACCACGTACTTTTCAACTAGTATTTTATTATAGAAGACTTAGCGAGGAAGCTCAAATGTAAAATAAAAACCATAACCCATTCTTACTCGTCTCTTCCTAGCCACTCAACCAAAATAACTCTTACTAGTAATCTCTCTCTCTCCACCCCCCTCCCTCCCCCCCTCTCACAAAACATCTCCAACCTTTAGCCGCATCTCACCGCAGATGCAATATCGGACCAAACACCGTCATCCGAGCAAGTGTCATCGACGTCGGAATGGGTGGGTGAATGGTCAATCAATTCTTCTACTTCTTCTTCTTGTTTTATTTTTAGAGGTTAATGATTGTTGTAACCTTCCAAGCCTCTTACATCGTGATAAGGTTGCGACATGGATGAATGACAAAGTTCCGAGAGCTAATACATGAGCTTCTTGTGTAAGTGTACAACAAGTTAAAAAAGCTTTGTCTAGATCTGGTAGTGTACATGTACCTTTAGTCTTTGCTTAAACAACTTCATTCTCAATACTAATCATGAACCACATAATAATTTATTTTCTTTATTGTACCCCTACGACTTCTTGTAACACACTAGGCCTGGTAACATATCCAATTATTGCATATCTTTGGTGTTTCTAATTACATGACTAATTTGAGGAATCAAATTTACAATAAATACGAAATGGCCAAATTATATTTATGAAATCAAAGGGAACTTTCTAATCTGACTTATATCCCCCCCCCCCAAATTCTCTTTACTGACAATTTAAAAAAACTAAAATCTTTCTTACCATGATGCTCTCAGCACAGGCTACATGATAATATCTGTACTGGTTTGGGTCAGGATACATGACATATCGTATGGCCCAAAAAGGACAAATCTTGGCCCGTGCACTACAATAAAACCTCTATTAATAGCATTAGATTATAGCATTTTTAGTGAGAGCGCTATAAAATACAAAAGCGTCAAAATAAACCAAAAATTTCAAAACGCGCTTATTTTTTCTCCTTTTGTTTGGCGCTTTACCAATTCCTCCTAAAATGAAAATTCTCTTATAAATTTCAAAGCCTCTATTTGGATCTTATTCAGCGAGAAACATTCCCAATTGCCTCGTGCTTGAGATCCACTCGTTTCTCCATTGTCCTTTCCTATTTAGCTTCACTACTCATCACTAACTTCTTCTTCATTCCCGGTTGCCCCACGGTCGAGCTTCTTCTTCTTTATTCTCAAGACGATTGAGGTAGGGTTTGATTTTCCAAGTTCTTTTTCTTTTTCGTACGAGCATTGAGTTTCATGGCTTTTATGTCATTCATTTTTCGTCTCCTAGAATAAATAGATAGGGCTTCTTTGGCTATACATTTTCATCTCATTAGAACAGAGAGCTAGGGCTCAAAAAATGCAATCGTGGGCAATCATGGCCTCTCAAAACAAAGAATTAGAGCTCTTTATAGGGAAATTTTCATTCCTTCGTATTTCTCTCCTCTAACCACTTCAAAAAAATTTCATTCCTTTGCTTAAATTTCTTATGGGATTTAGCTTATATTTCTTTAGAATGATAGTTCCTATATTATTATGCATTGATTGTATATTTACCAGTCAACTTCCTACCCAAAAAATCAAAAGGCGCAGTGGCATTGATTGTATATTTACCACCCAACTTCTTATTAGTATATATACACTTACCTCTAACAATGATATGTTTGTAGAGTTTCATGCAAAATTCTATTTTGTTAAGGACAAGACCTCAGGAATGGTTCTTTTGTAAGGGACACTTGAAGATGGACTTTACCTCTTGTCATATCCAAGCTCCATAGGAGTTTCAGCTAACAACTGCTATGTACATAAAATCATTTCTTGTAGTAATAACACTGAAGTCTGTCAAAATTTGAACATAGTTTGCATTATTTTAATTTTTGATCCTAGTTTAAAGAGCTTAGTGGGTGTAAAGTTGGATCTTTACCAGATCCCACAAAATTGATGTGTTATTTTACATTGATATGTGATTCTTTTTGCTGCCAGTGATGGTTTAGAAGTTATGGTTCAGCATCTCCTGACTAATCTAGAGTTCATACTTCTTTAAGTGTTCTCATTTAGTTAAAAAATTGACTAACCCACCATCTCTTGCTCTTTTGTTTAATATAAAATTTCAGCACTTTTGTTGCAATTTGTATAATAATTAGTTTACGACAAATTCTTATTCAATAGTTGCTAACAACAAATTAGTGGGAATAGATGTAAGACTTTGCTATCCATCTCTACTTAAGAGTATTCATGTTACATGAAGTGCCTGAAGCTACTTATTAGTTGGTGTTGTTCTGAAATATGTTTCCTTGTTGCTCCACAACTTTGCACACTTAGCTTTTGCAAGAGTCTTTAAAGTAGAAATTTGTTTGTTGCAAGAGTCTTTGAAGCCATTATATTATATGTTTGGTTTAAGAATCTATACTTCGTGTAGCTTTTCTCTCATTGATATTTGGTCCACGACCAAGTATATGTCTCACTATAACACTTAAAATGTTTGCCTTCTATAGTTGCATTAAATGCTTCACGTGTTCTTCTATGTTCTTCTAAGTTTAAAAAAATTTAATTTTGTTAGATCTATGTTCCACATGCTTGTGCTTGTTTCTTTGTTCTTTTGTATTAGTACATTTTACTATTTCTAGAAAATAAATCATAATTGTGATTTTTAATGATTTAAGATGCTCTTGCATCTATGCTATTTTAGGCTTGTTTACTTGTAAGTAATGACTACTAAGACCAAATGTGTTTTTATGCAAGCAAGGCACTAGGTGCTCCTACAACCAACAACATAACGGTTCATGAAGCTTCAATATCTGGAAGACTACCACCTCCCCCTCTTCTTATGGCCAGTGGTCCTAGATCTACATAACTTAAGTTATGTGGCTGCAAGATTTATTTGGATGTGAACTTATACTAGTATTTAATCTTTTCCTTAGGATATATTACTTTTACTTGGTCTATGTAAAAATCAGTATGTGATTGTCATTTTGAGATATGATTTCTAGTGAAATAGTATTTAATAATTTTGAGTAATTAAATAAAATGATGTAATTTTTTTATTTTGTGATATTGCCAAAAAGTTAATTATTTTTTTACATTTATATAGTTACAAGAATAAGTAACAAAAATATTATCAAAGGTATTTCATAGCATTAACAAAACATGATGGAAAACATAACAACACGTTTCACAACATTTTTATAGCATAAAAAGAATGCAAATCAAAGGTCTTTTACAATTTTAAAAAATGCTATGAAAGAGATACGATAGCTTAAAAATGCTATGAAAAATTTATCACAGCATTTAAAAAATGATTTGGTAGGTTTACCATAGCGTTTAAAACCTTTATGGTAGGTTTACCATACCATTTAAAAACTCTATGGTAGGTGGACTAGAACTAGCCCGATACCACACAGCTCTGGGCTAGTCTGGGCCAAAATTTTACTAGGCCGGTTCGATCAGTTTTGCAAGTCTTAGTATAAAAGGGCTTGTTTTAGAATTTTCATGTGTTCGTGATGTGCTGGGCTTAAGAGCCTTCTTCCCTCTGCCCTGCCTTTACTTGGCTTGAGTCCTATGTGGTTGATTAAGGATAAGATTACTTCGATCTAAATGAAATATTACTTCGATCTAAAAGTATGATCACTCTATTACCACACATAATAATTTACATTAAGGTGTGTAAATGATCTACATTATCTCACGAAGCAAGTTCATTGCACCACCCATGGCCTTTCATGATTTACAGTAACATATTGTCACACTAGTAGGATAATAGGATAACATTCTCATCTCTCACTTTCCCTCAGCTATCCAATTGTATTTTTTGTTATGACTGTGTAGACAACCCACCAGTCTCCACATGCTGAAAGTCAGATTCTCATCTTGCTTCCATGTCTTTCCATCCCTTCAATTAGAAGCCTACAATAGTTTTTAGCAACATGAGGAATTATCCAAACTCAAAGGTCATCCAAGGGAATAAACTTGTCTCACCACCAGTAATCACCTGTGTTAGATTCAGACTCTCCACCAAAGTAGCTAACCTAGACCACACGCAATGTTGTGAAGTGTTGTGAAGCATTATATATTACTGCTAAACAACCATTTTCCTTTCATAACCCAAGTATTCGGGCTTTGTCTGACTAGTTCCTTGTATTTTTGATTCAACATGTGTGTCAAAATGAAAATTAATTGTGGATTCAGTAATTTACAAATCTTTCTCATTCGAACAAATGGGTTGCTCCCGCCACATAATTCATCAGGAATCACAAAAATCTCAAGCTTCCTTGCAGTTTCTTCAATCTAAGAGCTAATAAAAGAACAATAAGAAACAAAATATTCCATGTGGAAAGGTTAAGTATAGAAATCATGTAATGCAGGTTATTTTAATGCTCTACACTTTGACTTCTCAAACATATTTTAACAGATATCAGAGGGTTTACAAATGCTACAAAGGCTTTTTGATAATCTCTAACCGTTCTCTCAAAGAAGTTTGTCTTTCCTCTATCCATCAACCAAGTTAACAAGGTGAGATATCAATAAGACAGAGAGAGAGAATCATTTGTATTTTGTTAAAAAATTTGTGTCAAAGAAATTGAAGTAAGATAAACCAAATTAGTAGCACTTTTACTAATACTCACTACAAAGAATTAAACTCCATCCATTCAAAAGGCCTTTTGACAATGCATGAGAAGTTCATGGGAAAAGACTCAAGGAAACCAAGAACACATAAAAAGCTAATATCCATTATGGGAACTTATCCAATGAAATCAACTACATAAAAAATGCGGTAAAAAAAACGATAACTTTGATAGAGGAAAAATAAGAGAAAAAAAAGTCAAAATTCAAGGTCACATAAAAAACATTACTATCACTTGACAAGCACATGAAGGAATCAAATGTATATACAGTCCTAAGAAAAACGTCTCATAACATAATCATCTAATGGACGGGGAATTTTCGAATAACATGTTAAGATAAAAATGTTATCACTCGGTTAAGAATTCTTAGTTCTAATTGGATCCCTATGGACTACTATTGTTACAATGACTACTTGAAAACCAATGCAGATCCCATATTAATATAACTGCTAAAAATATGTAGCTCTCAAAGTAAAGAGTAAATAGGACAGGACACACATGCTTTTAAAGGTCATTAATCAAATAGATATGTGTTTCTTTAACAGTGAAGAGGAACTTGGTGAGGAGAACCACTCGCGAAGAGAGTTCTCAGGAACCAAGAAGGTAGCAATAAGGAGTACTACTCATCGCTACCGACGTTCGTACATTGGTGGGAAACAATGAGGGGTAGGTGGAATTAAGTATTTCGAAATAGTGGGGGTAGGTGGAGTTAGGTGTGCCATGTATGAAAATAAAATAAGGATGACATACGTGTTTATTGTTTACTGAGTGAGACAACTAATCTCCTCTTTTAATATTAAAATATTAGTATTCTCTCTTCCCTTTCACATTTTCCACACCACATGCAAAATAACTCCCCCCCCCAACTGAGTTGGCTTTCACTAGCATAAGAGGTGCCTAAACTGACTTCAATATTACTTAATCTTTTTCTTTGTAGATATTGAGTCCCATATCATGTGTGATACCTTGTAAATAAATGAAGTGTAGAGAGAGTATAAAGTAGGCCAATTTTTGTAACAAAAAATGTGAAAAGAAATCTAATTTTGCAATAAAATGAGAATCTTATGATGGTCCTATTCGATGAAGTCTAGACAATACTTGAATAAAGCTCATAAAATTCAACATAACAATATCTTTCATTTCTTTAGCTAATGCGCTAATGAAGCACACTATGCACACACAATTTTCAAGTATATCATGGGAGAAGATCACAAGTATCATCACATGATGAGCACTAGACAGCCATTGGAGAAAAAATGTCCCCTCTAAAATCATTATAATAAAGATTATTTATGCATTGATAGAGACATGATACAATATGCACAATAGGTATCTAAAACCAATAGATTATACCAGCCCTGCAAGTGTATGTCTTGTACACTTTTAGAGTGATATATAAATAAAAATGGAGAAAAGAAAACATTAAACAAGTTAGCTTGAATGTTTCTCAGTACAATCAAACCATTACAATACTTTCTTGGTTGACATTTAGTGATCTCTTACAACGTATACTCTCACAAGAGTTAATCTCACAATTTTAAGCTCACAAAGATTATCTTCCTCACTCAAAAATTTTGCAAGGTAAAAAGCTCAAAAAAAATTTCTAGTGACTTAAGAGAGCAAGAAAATATAAAGAGGATATAAATAATTGAAGTTATTGGTGTGTGTTAAAATAAAGATGAGGTTTTTAGTATTTATAGGCTTCAAAATGTACAAGTGAGCAACATGGGAAAAAAGTGATAGGCAACGATGTGAAAAATGTGATAGCCACCATGTGAAAAATGTGAAAGGAAACAATGTGAAAATGTGATATGAAAAAATGAGAAAAATGTGATAGAGAACATGTGAAAAGTGTGATAGGCAATATATGGATGACGACTTAATTTAGGAATCATTATCCTTAAAAATTTGAGCTTATTAATATCAAACAAATTAAGCTCCTAGAAAAATTACATAAAGAATAATATATATATTCATCTTCAATTTTTATGTATTTAAAATATTTGTTACAGTCCATGAATTAAAGATTTTGAAATGGTAATCTTTTTATGGAGAAGGGAATATTGAGAATGCCATTCGCTGAGGAGGAACCGATTTGGAAGACTTGTGTTCAGTACTTCTGAACATATACGGATAAACTATGTATGGTTATGTATCAGATTTTGATAGTAAAATGTATTGGTGAAAGATTCCATATAAATTCAATAACTGTATTTTACGGTTTTTTATGAATCTCTAAAGTTCTGGTGGTATGGGGATGAAGACCCCATTGATTGATGGAGATAAAATTACGGATTACAGCCTTACTGAATGTAATAGGATTGGTATTTCAGTTTGAATCATGAAAAGTCTAGCGAATTTCCATGCAATCAGATTGAACTACTATGGCTTCATGGATATACTTATAGTGTTCAAATCGGGTTGGATACTCTTGGGTGGAGAGATAACGATTTTTTATCTCCCATGGATCTTTCATCCATTTTTCATCATCGGATTCAATGATGTGGATTGTTTCCTCATATATACTGTTAGGTATGTACTGTTATGGTGTCAAGAATAGTTCTTTTATACTTTTTTAGTAGCCTCTTGCACACTAGGAAATTCATTTGGCCAGAATATGCCATCATTCGGTTTTTGCAGATTAGTTCTGCCTCTGCCGCTCCCACGAGGACTACGATCTCTTCCTCGGTTATTCATTCTGTTTTTCCTGCAAATATTCACGGGTGAGGAAGTCAGGGAGAGAATTATGTTCACATTTAATATAATCAATATCAAAGTCAAATACAAATAAGTTACTCTGTCAAGATGCAAATATGTGTTTAGATGTAAGATTTTGAACATCTTTTCTGAAAAACATGTTTTGCTGCAGATGAGTCAACACGGATAAGAAAATGTTGATTTAATAAATCATCTTGAAACTTCAGTACACATTTCACTATTGCTAAACATTCCTGTTTAATAGTCGGATAGTTTTTAGCTGGTCCTTTTCAAGTAACAGATGTGAATCTTAATAATTTTTCTTTCTGATTATAGGGATTTAACTATTTTAGAATACCTCTATAGCCTAGATTGGAAGCATCTGTTTCTACAATTTTATGCCAAGTAGGATTTGGTAAAGCTAGGCAATGTAACTGTTTGATCTTAGCTTTAATATTCTTAACAGCTAATGTAAGATCTGGTGTTGAAGGAATTAGATTCTTCTGAAGTCTTTTATTCAGAAGAGAAGTATCATGAGCTAATTGATGATAAAAATCACGGATGTAGTTAAGACTCCCTAAGAATTTTTGTAATTGGGTTTTATCATTAATTTCATCTGGAAATTTAGATGCAAAGTCATTACTACGGTTGATAGGAATAATAGTGTCATTAGAAATGTTATGGCCTAAAAATATTACACTTGTTTGAATTAGTTTCATTTTACTGGCAGATAAGACTAAGCCATTTCTATTAATAACTTTTTTGAAAATATTCAGATGTTTAAATGCCGGTCTATAGATGATGAGAAGATTAAGAGACCATCAATGTAACAAATAATGAATGAAGTGTATACATTAAATATATCATTCATAATATGCTGAAATTAAGATGGACCATTTTTCACACCAAATGATAAAACATTACGTTCATAAAGGTAATTTTATACATGTCTCGTTCAGCTATTTGGATTTGCTAAAATCCTGATTTCAGATCAAATTTTGAGAAGATCACTGAATCATAAAGTCTATCTAGCAGATCTTTTTTACTGGGTATTTGGATATCTAATCCATTGTAAAGCATCATTCAGAGGTTTATAATTGATCACTAATCTAGGTGATCCTCTTTCAATTTCAACATTCTTATTAACATAGAAACTAGTACAACTCCATGGAGATTTACTGGGTCTAGTTAATTTTTTCTGTAACAGAGATTCCATTTCAGTTTTGCAAATTTCTACATATTCCTTTTTCATTTGACTAGGTCTAGATTTAGTAGGAATATTTTTATCATTGAAGTCAGGATGATATGGTAAGGAGATGATGTGTTTCTTCCTATCGTGAAAGGCATTAGGAATATCATTACAGATTTCTGTTTTGAATTCATGAAGAATGGTTTGGATTTTCTTTTGGATAGTTGGTTGTTGTATACATTGTTCAATAGTCAGAAAGTGGGTTTCTTTCTGTAGTAAATTTAACTTATTTGTTTTATTATCAATCAGATGTGTGATGATATCAACTTCTTTTGTGTACAGTTTGGTTATGAATTCAAAAGTAATCTCAGAATTATTAATAACGGTATGGATACCTGAGGTATCAATTCTGGTAATAGGCATAATCGAATTGAGAAAAGGATTGTCTAAAATGAGGAAGATACACAAACACCCTGTTTGCAGATAAGCGCTTCTGGTATCTTATACTGAATTCTCATGGAATTCCCACTTGTGCTTGTTAGAGATTGAGTGGTTTTATGAAAGTATTTTAAAGGGATTAAACTTTCATGGATGCAGTTCATATCTACACCACTATCAACTAAGAAAATGATGTTAGTAATGATGAAATCGAGTTTAATTACTAAGGTAATCTTAGTATACTATTTCTGGAAGGTAACTTGGTTAAGGAGGAATAAGTACATATTATTTTCCTTTGTCTGATCTGGTGCGATCTGACAAGGTTGATCTGACGAGGTCAAAGGTTGACTCGAGGAAGGCTGATCTGGTGAAGTTAAAGGTTGACTTTGACTTTGACTTGGCTGATCTGATGAAAGTAGATCTGGCGTGGAAATAGTAACAAAGTCTACAGGGATTTTCCCTTTTAGTGTAGACTGTTTTAGCAGACTTAGATCCTGGGAAAGGATTTGGTTAGCAGTCTTTAGCTGCTGAATTTCATACTTAATAATATTAATCTTCATTTTCATATCAGAAATGGTAACAGGTTTGTGAGGTATATAGTCATGTTGAATACGGTTTAACAGTTCTTTCATACTATAGTTTTCTACGGGTCTGATCTATGGAGTGGAATATTCCTTGTAACAAGTTTCTAGAAACTTGAGCTTCATCTCTAGATAAGTTATTTGATTAGCTGTGGCGAGAAGAGATCGCTGAGTATCGGTTAAAATGTTTAGACCTGGTCCATTTAGATCTAAACCATTCATTCCAACTATTGCCTTCCAATAGTTGGTCTCTGTTATGGCATTGCAAGTCTTAGAGCTACAGCAAGGCTGGTCTAGATGTTCAGAGATAGTAGAAGAGTCAGACGCAGATACAAAAATATATGTCACATCATCATCTGAACTAGCAGTAGAACTATCTTTAGAGAGGCAGTTCAAGTTTTTCTATTGAGTCTCTTCATCGAGAGATAATTCATGAAGTTTCTTCCTGATTTTATATCAACATTTGTTAGTAAAGTGTCCTGGTAATCCACACTTATAACAGATAGCCTTCATTTTTGAATGACTGGTGTGAGATGTCTTATGATGTGGAATATCTCTGTGTCAGACTCTTTATGTCTGAATTACTTTTTGGAAAAGTATTTTTTGTGCGCTTTATAGGGTTTAGAAGAAGTCCTATGAGGTTTAGATGAAAAAGGGTATTGTATCTTCATATTATATGCAAAGTGATTACAGAATTCTCATAATTCTTCTCTGTTGTCAAGATTTTAACTCTTCATCATATGTTGTAATTTCATATCATTGCATAGTCCTAGTCATTCTTCAATGACGAGGGCAATGAGATGTCCATAAGTATATTGATCATATGGAATATCCATTTGATCATGTTTATCTCAGAGTTTTCTGTGAACTCTTTCAGTAAACAGATTAAGTAGGCCATCAATGAACTTTGCCTTCCAATGTTCACTGTTCGCATCTCCTCTCTGCATGACTTTCATAAGAAAGATATCCTTATACCATCTAAAGTTGTTGAGAGAGAGGCATCTTAGATTTTGGAGTAGTTCCCTATGTCTATCAGTATTGACAATTCCTGGGCCAAGGAAGTGGTGGATAATGGATTGGGCCAGAGTGTAATAGGCATATTCTGTTCTAGTATGGGTACCAATGATCGAGTCAATATTAATTTTTAAAAAATTTAAAATTTCTTAGCGTTCACTTTCAGTGAGACAGTTGTCTCACCAGCCTTTTAAGAAGAATTGGGCTTCTACTTGTTTTAAAGATTTTGTGGATGGTGTCACGAGGTATCAAAACAACCACCACTATAACATTACTGAACGCTTATTATTTATACAGGTAATATGTGTAGTGTACATTGGTATTACTTTTGCATTATAACATATGTATATTTACTAATAAGTTCATTTCGATGTAGCTGTTTTTTCATGAGAAGTTGGTATGTGCCGCAAACTATTTTGACTTGAACCAGCATTCGCCGCAAAGGTGGAACGACATGGCCGTTGTAAAAATGATTTATTTTGTAAAATCAAGATGTGTGGTAAGCATTTGAGAATATTGCGAATTTGGTTGGTTATATTACCATTGATTATTTATTACTATTCACATATATTTGTAATATGTTGATCAATCCAACCGCGAGCCGTTCCGAGAAACTGTGAACGTAAGCACGTTCACGAGGACGTGTGGGCAGATCTACCTGAAGAGCAAGCCACCGCACTAGGTTCTTTAAGTGCACAAGTGATTGTTCTTCAGACGGAGTCCATCTCCATGAGATAACGATTTTTTATCTCCCATGAATCTTTCATCCATTCTTTATCGTCGAATTCAATGATGAGGATTGTTTGCTCATATATATTGCCAGGTATGTATTGTTCTGGTATCAAGGGGACTTCTTTTGTACTCTTTCGAGTAGCCTCTTGCACCCTAGGAAATTCAGTTGGCCAGAATATGCTACCATTCGGTTGTTGCAGATTAGTTCTGCCTTTGCCACGCCCACGAGAGCTACAGCCTCTTCCTTAGTTATTCATTCTATTTTCCCTTCCTAATTTATCCCACCATTGGAGAAACCGATTTCTCAGGATCTCTTATATGAAGAAGGCTTTCTTCATTCCCACAAATCCCACCATGGCAAAACCATCTATGCATGGAACATAGATGGTAAAATTGAATATCAGGTCTTCGAGACCATCCATCAAATGATCATATATTCTTCTATGTAAATAGAATGATAATACAGATCACCAGATCTGCAGATTCCTGGCCCAATCCATTATCCACCACTTCATTGGCCCAGGAATCGCCAATACTGATAGACAGAGGAAACTACTCCAAAACCTGACATGCCCCTCTCTCACCCACTTCAGATGGTATAAGGATGTATTTCTTATAAAAGCCATGCAGAGAGGAGATGAAAACAATGAACATTGGAAGGCAAAGTTCATTGACGGCCTCCCTAGTCTGTTTGCTGAAAGAGTTCACAGAAAACTCTGAGATAAGCATGATCAATATACTATGGACATCTCATTTCACTCATCATAGAAGAAGGACTAGGACTATGCAATGATATGAAATTACAACATATGATGAAGAGTCAAAATCTTACAACAAAAAAGAATTAGGAGAATTTCGTAATCAGTTTGTATATGATACGAAGATACAATATCCTTCTTCATCTAAAACTCATAGGACTTCTTCTAAGCCCTATAAATTGCACAAAAATACTTTTCTAAAAATAAATTCAAACAGAAAGAGTCTAGACACAAAGATCTTCCACGTCATAAGACATCTCACACCAGTCATCTGAAAATCAAGGCTATCTATTATAAGTGTGGACTATAAGCGCTTCTGGTATTGGATATCTAATCCATTATAAAGCATCATTTGGAGGTTTATAATTGATCACTAATCTAGGTGATCCTCTTTCAATTTCAGCATTTTATCAACATAGAAACCAGTACAACTCCATGGAGATTTACTGGGTCTAGTTAATTTTTTCTGTAACAGAGATTCAATTTCAGTTTTGCAGAGTTCTAAATATTCCTTTTTCATTTAACTAGGTCTATATTTGGTAGGAATTTTTCTCTCATTGAAGTCAGGATGATATGGTAAAGAGATGACGTGTTTCTTCCTAGCCCAAAAGGCATTAGGAATATCACTATAAATTTTTGTTTTGAATTCATGAAGAATGGTTTGGATTTTCTTCTGGATAGTTGGTTGTTGTATAGATTGTTCTATAGTCAGGAAGTGGATTTCTTTCTACAGTAAATTTAAAATATTTATTTTATTATCAATCAGATGTCTGATGATATCAACTTCTTTTGTATACGGTTTGGTTATGAATTCAAAAGTAATCTCAGAATTATTAATAACGGTATGGATACCTGAGGTATCAATTCATGTAATAGGTATAATCGAATTGAGAAAATGATTGCCTAAGATGCTACTTTGCGTCATGTTTTTTATGAGCACAAATGAGGAAGATACGCAAACACCATGTTTGCAGATAAGCGCTTCTGGTATTTTGTACTGAATTCTCATGGAATTCCCACTTGCGCTTGTTAGAGATTGAGTGATTTTATGAAATTATTTTAAAGGGATTAAACCTTCATGGATGCAGTTCATATCTGCACCACTATCAACTAAGTTAATGGCATCAGTAATGATGAAATCAGGTTTAATTACTAAGGTAATCTTAGTATACCATTTTTGGAAGGTAACTTGGTTAAGGAGGAATAAGTACGGATTATTTTCCTTTGTCTGATCTGGTGAGATCTGATAAGGTTGATCTGACAAGGTCAAAGCTTGACTCGAGGAAGGCTGATATGGTGAAGTTAAAGGTTGACCTTGACTTGACTGATCTAGTGAAGGCAGATATGGCGACGAAATAGTAACAAAGTCTAAGGGGTTTTCCCTTTTAGTGTAGACTGTTTTAGTAGACTTAGATCCTGGGAAAGGATTAGGTTAGCACTCTTTAGGTGTTGAATTTCAGACTTAATTATATTAATCTCCATTTTCAAATCACAAATGGTAATAGGTTTGTGAGGTATATAGTCCTGTTAAATATGGTTTAATAGCTCTTTCATACTGTAGTTTTCTACGGGTCTGATCTGAGGAGTGGAATATTCCTTGTAACAAGTTTCTAGAAACTTGAGCTTCATCTCTAGATAAGTTATTTGATTAGCTGTGGCGAGAAGAGATCGCTGAGTATCGGTTAAAATGTTTAGACCTGGTCCATTTAGATCTAAACCATTCATTTCAACTATTGCCTTTCAATAGTTGGTCTCTGTTATGGAAAATTAGGTCTTAGAGCTGTAATAAGGATGGTCTAGCTGTTCAGAGGTTGCAGAAGAGTCAGACTCAGATACAGAAATATATGCAACGTCATCATGCGAACTAGTAGTAGAACTGTCTTCAGAGGGGTAGTTTAGGATTTTCTGTTGAGTATTTTCATCGAGAGATAATTCATGAAATTTCTTCTTGAATTTAGATCGGCATTTGTTAGCAAAGTATCTTGGTAGTCCGCACTTATAACAGATAGCCTTGATTTTCAGATGACTGGTGTGAGATGTCTTATGATGTTGAAGATCTCTGTGTTTAGACTCTTTATGTCTGAATTTATTTTTAGAAAAGTATTTTTTGTGCGGTTTATAGGGCTTAAAAGAAGTCCTATGATGTTTAGATGAAGAAGGATAATGTATCTTCGTATCATACGCAAACTGATTACGAAATTCTCTTAATTCTTTTCTGTTGTCAAGATTTTGACTCTTCATCATATGTTGTAATTTCATATCATTGTATAGTCCTAGTCCTTCTTCAATGACGAGGGCAATGAGATGTTCATAAGTATATTGATCATATGGAATATCCATTTGATTATGCTTATCTTAGATTGTTCTACGAACTCTTTCAACAATACATACTAGGGAGGCCATCAATGAACTTTGTCTTCCAATGTTCACTGTTTGCATCTCCTCTCTGCATGACTTTCATAAGAAAGACATTCTTATACCATCTGAAGTGGGTGAGAGAGAGGCATCTTAGATTCTGGACTAGTTCCTTATGTCTATTAGTATTGACAATTCCTAGGCCAAGGAAGTGGTGGATAATGGATCGGGCTAGAGTGTAACAGGCATCTTTTGTTCTGGTATGGGTACCAGTGATTGGGTCAATATTAATTTTAAAAGTATTTAAAATTTCTTGGTGTTGACTTTCATTGAGACAGTTGTCCCACCAGCCTTTCAGTGTTTCTGTGAAACTATTGACCAGGAACCTACAGATCTTGTGATCTGTATTATCATTTTGTTTACACAAAGAAGAATACTTGATCATTTAATGGATGATCTCGAAGACCTGAAATTCAGTTTTACCATATATGTTCCATTCATAGATGGTTTTTCCATGGTAGGATTTCTAAAAATGAAGGAAGTCTTCTTCATATAAGAGATCCTGAAGAGTATGTCTGGGATAATAATACCTATTGGGTCATGTTAATATCATACGAGTAGTATGCCGTTTAGAGTAGCCAGAAGAGATTTTATTGATAGAATCATCAAAATTCTTCTGAATGTCTAAGATTTGAGATAAAGAATATTCTTTGGATTATTCAGTATTAGGTGAATCATCCTGATTCATCATGTTCAGTTGTCCTGAGAAAGTTTCAGGTGTAGAACTCTTATCGGGTGTGGAGATCTTCAGATTTTTATATTACCCATAATGGTCTCCATGAAGTCTTCCTCATCCTTCTTACTAGATTTTAATTTGAAATTTTGAATATCTAGAGGAGGCTTGAGAATCACAGGATCAATAGTCAACTTCTATTTTTCTCGTGGAGGATTTTTAGTTTGTGTCTCCTGGATTTGAGAAACTTGATCCTCTATCCTAGTTAACTGTGTTCTTACAGTTTGAAGGAAGTGGTTGGTGTAATTATTCTGTTTAGTTAAGGGTAAAATATCTTTAACCTTAACAGGGTCCTGATGATTAATCTTTTCTGGTACCTCATTATAGGGGTTCATAATCTTGATTAATTCAGTTAAGTGGGGGTTCATATCTTTGTCCCACCATTTGGTAAAGAAAAATCGTTTAAGTACAACGATGTCATTCTAGTAATCACATTTTAAATCCCTGTTGCAAAAAAGTTAGCTTGAATTTTTCTCAGTTCAATCAAACCATTACAATACTTTCTTGGTTGACATTTAGAGATCTCTTACAAATTCTCACAAGAGTTAATCTCACAATTTTAAGCTCACAAAGATTATCTCGCTCACTCAAAAACTTTGCAAGGTAAAAAGCTCAAAAAAATTTCTAGTTACTTAAGAGAGTAAGAAAATATAAAGAGGATAGAAATAATTGAAGTTATTGGTGTGTGTTAAAATAAAGATGAGGTTTTGGTATTTATAGGCTTCAAAATGTACGAGTGAGCAACATGGGGAAAAAGTGATAGTCAACGATGTGAAAATGTGAACGCCACCATGTGAAAAATGTGAAAGGCAACAATGTGAAAAATGTGATATGAAAAAATGAAAAAAAAATGTGATAGAGAACATGTGAAAAGTGTGAGCCTATTAATACCTTAACCCATCTCATTTGTTTATGGATGACGACTTAATTTAGGAATCATTATCCTTAAAAATTTGAGCTTATTAATACCAATCAAATTAAGCTCCTAGAAAAATTACTTAAAGAATAATATATATATATATATATATATATATTCATGTTCTTTAATTTTTATGTATTTACAATATTTGTTACAGTCCATGTACACTTGATTAAATTCATTAGTAATATCAAAGCACGCAACATAATTCAAATATGTTTAATAAATTTGAGTTTATTCAGTTAAAAGCATGTGCTTCACTCGTGTGTAATTTAAAAATATATGCACATAATTTGAAATTCATATTAACGTTAACGTAAATATATTAGATTTAAAAACTATTATAGATCTGAAACACAAATGACACATTATGCTAAGAATTTTATTTTCTCATACTTACAGTTAAACAAATGAGATGGGTTAGTGTGGATGGTTAAAAGCTTCCACACTCATAAACAACATATAAGACATCATGAGTTCAAATTATACTACTTAGAAAAAGACTTTACCATGATAGATGAATCAAAGTTCCTATAATATTAAAGACTTTACTTGGAAATACATTTTAATAAGACAATAATAAATGAAAATAATATAACTTTCATGGTTTTTTATATTTGATTTGGTTAAAAATCAATAGTATGTTTTGATGGGGATATGAGAGATATTGAGACTAATTTCTTATGTATAGTTAGGATGATTAAAGAGAGGGTTTGATCTTTCAAGAACATAGAGAATTCATCTGTTAATCATAAAATTGAGTAGATATGGGAGTTGCTTGAGATTTTTTTAGTAAATTAGCTATTTGATGCTTTTGAACATCATTTGTCTTTTGTTTATATGGGTTATACCTCTTGTATAGTGTATTTATTTTAGTTGAATACATTTGCCTTTAACCAAAAAAAAAAATAATATAACATGTCATGATACCAAATGTGTAACTATACTCACATATGCAAAATTTAGAAATTTATATATAAAATTCTCTGTCAATATATAAAATTTCTAATTAGAAGAATTACAAGTTGGCAAAGATCTTTAAGGGCACATATTATATGTATACTATGAGCATGCTAATAGTTTCTACAGTTTCATTTATTATAAATTATATTGATTCTTTATACACTAGTCAAAAAATTAATAACGTTCTTGTTGACAATGAACTACATTACTTGTAAATTGAAATCTTTTATTGATATTTTACTTTGAAAAGGGATTTTCATTAAAGTTACGAATTGTTTTAGAACTTTCAAATTAACTCTTATAATAAACATGAATAGTTCAAGGATTTTCAAGTTCAATTTATATATGTCTCGAATCCATAATGATAATGAATGAATAGTTCTTAAATTAATAGAAGGTGAATGAATCTATCATAAGTATACATTGAAAACGCATAAGCTAAAAAATGTAGACAAAATTGAAGGTTTTTCCGTTGGAATTGCATAGTTTCAATTAAATCAAAATAGTGTAATTTAATTCTTTAGCATATCATATATTCAATCTTCATATTTGAATCTATCTATAAGATATATATTCAATAATAATAGATTAAGAGTAACATGACACAATAGTCATTTTATAAATGTTTAGGTATCATTTATTATTCCAATATTACTTTTATTATTTGATATGCAAATATGACTGATTGACACATACTTATACATACGTTAAATCTATTTATTTAATAAAATTAAATAAAAATATATTAACTATTCTTATTGATATATTAATTATTAATTTTAATTGATAATAATAGGTTAAGTACCACATGAGAAGAAAATCATTGTTATCTTTTATTATTTGAAAACCCTCCATGCGATTGACTAAAACATTTTTATATATACATTGAACCGATTCACCAGATAAAATGAAATAAAAATACTTAAATATTTTGATTGATATATTAATTATTAATTTTGATTTATGAATAAATTATTATGATACTTTTCAAATTTCTATTGTTTATTGATTTCTTTAATTTTGACTTACTTTCTAAAAACTTAACTTTATCTTTTTACTCTCAATTGTTATGTTCTTTTTGTCATAAAATAAATTTTAATTTTGTTCTCATCCGTATGTATGTTAATATGAAGAAATCAATCAATCAAATTTGGGTATCTTATCACTAGTTTGATAATTTCATCTACATTAAATGGTATTGAATCGTGCAACGCAATATAATATTATACATATTGAAATATTATACCAGGTGCAACGTACGTGTTACATGACTAAAGTATATTTTCAGATATTATCATATTTGTAGAAATTATAATAGTATTATTGGAACTCTCTAACTCAAAATGTGATTGTGAAGCTCAATTAGGGTGAACTAATGCAACATAATTCTCAAATATTTGAATTTACTATGTAAATGGGTTTCAGTAATCAACCCAAATGATAGTTAAGCTTAGTTATGCGACATAGGGGTTTGGCATCATTACAAGTGCTAATTCATCACTACTACTCACTGAGTCACTATCAACAAGATCATTTCACTTCTTTTACTTCTACAGACATCATTATTCCATATGTTCCCCCCGTATATCCCCTATTCTCTGAGCCTTTCATCCACCATTTCCCTACTAAATTAACATGGCGCGAGTTTTTTCACGCACCTCCAATCTTCCCACATGCTTCAGCTTCACTACCTTGATCAATTCACACCAATACACTTTGTACTTTGGTTTTTTTTTTCATTCGAGTTCTTTCCATGGTGTATCAGCCTTAAGTTCTTCTTCGCTATTTGGCCGGTGATTTCGTGCTTTGTGCAGAATCAACGGTGAGGTTCAAAGGCATCGAAGAGGGGTTTGGAGTGGGCAGAGATATTATCGGAAGGTGATGAGGCGGGTCCCAAAGAACAATGATAAGGAGTTGGATCTCAATGTCAGTATTTTCATTGAAGAAATCTTCATGAACTCGTATATGTTGCCTTTTATTGAAACACAGAGTTAATTTTTCTAAGAACCTTTAATTGGAAATTCAGTATATTTTTCCATTGATCAAACACAAATAGGGAACTAAGAACTATGGGTGGTGTTAAATATATGTTTATTCAACATATACGAGTTGCAATTTCCTTTGTGTTGTATTATTTATTGTTTCAAATATATGGAAATATTCTTGGCATTAAGCATATATTCAAATTCTCGATTACTTTTCTCTTACAAAGATTATAGATTTTTACTTGGTCATTTATGTTGATACAAGGAAAAGATCTAATTTTACTTTTCTTTAACAAAGTAATTAACATGAAGAGTTATTTTTAGTTGTTAAGATGTATGTCAGGATCAAAAATAGGTTTCGGCAAACTTTTGCTCCTTTAAACTAAATATTAACTATCATCGAGTCTCTGTTGGAATGTTGTCCCACATCACCCAGACTTGTCCATTATGTGCTAGTTATAAGACTATGATACTCCTCTCCTTACACCTAGGTTTTAAGGAGTTATTGGGCTGGGCTTTTCAACTTGGTATCATGACTTGGTTGCGTATTTTTTGTACCGCTTTAGTTTGGTTCTTTGTCCGCTTAGTTCAGAATCTTCAGATTGTTTGATATACTGCTTAGTTCTTCTATTGTGTTGCAGCCTTTAGAAGCAAGAGGTTTAAAAACCAAGAGAACGTGCACCCCCGTACAAGTGTTGCGTACAATTTCCAGCCAAGATAATTGTGTTCAACTAATGTGCTGCAGCCTTTAGAAGCAAGGGGTTGGAAAACCAAGAGAACAGGCACCCCTATACAAGTGCAGCGTATAAGTTTTTGGCCAGGATAATAGGGATAACCTTAGTTCAGTCGAATGAGCTTTGAGAGCCAAAGTGAATAGATGCGAGTCGATTCTGACTTGTAGTTGTAGTCTTTTAGGTTACCCCCTTCCACTCGACCTTCCTTCGTTGTGTAAATAAGGTCTTAGTATGTATGGCCATTCTGGGCAGGTCGCAATAAGCGTAACAAGATTCGTTGTTGCACCATCTTCAACTATTCTCAGGATTTAGAGGGACAACCTCTCGGGGAAGAATATCTTTCTTATTTCCTCCACTTTGGTTGCCTATTTGATCTTCCTCTCTCTGAATTGACATTTTGATCATCCTCATTGTGCTTACTCTTTCGAAGGATCTCCTACTTCGAGGGTGTGTTGTGGCACACTTAGGCATTTTTCTACATTTTTACTTATTAGATTCTAGCTTTCGTGCTCTACTTCTTATTAGGAAAAAAAAGTAGGAAAAACCTAAGCGTGCCAAGCAGCCGCTTAAGGAAAAAAATTAGAGAAAATGCCTAATGAGCCAAACGATCGCTTAAAGAAAAAAATTAGAGAAATATGCCTAAGTGTGCCAGCTTAAGGAGTAAAAGTAGAAAAAATGCTTAAGTGTGTGAAACGGGCACTTAAGGCAAAGAGTAGAGAAAACTGTCTAAGTGTGCCAAGCGGCCGCTTAAGAGAAAAATTAGAAAAAAAAAGTTGAAGTGTGATAAGCGGCCACTGAAGGTAAAACGTTAGAAAAATTTTCTTTAGTGTACCAAGCGGTTACTTATGACAAAAAAGAAGAAAAAATGCCTAAGTGTGCCAAACGACCGCTTAAGTAAAAAGTATTAGAAAAAATGCATGTGTGCCAAGTAGACAACAAAAAGTAAAATAAATGTCTAAGCGTGTCAAGCGTCCACCTAAGTTAAAAAATTAAAGAAAAATGCCAAAGTGTGTCAAACGGGCGGTTAAGATAAAAACGCAGAAAAAGTTCCTAAGTGTGCCAAAAGACCATTTAAGGTAAAAAAATAGAAAAAAATCTTAGTATGCCAAGCGATCGCTTAAGGTAAAAAAGTATAAAAATATCTAAGTGTGTCAAGCCACCGCTAAAGGAAAAAATTCATGAAAATGCATAAGTAAACAATCGCTCAAGACAGAGAAAAGAAAATTACGAATGAATACATAAACAAAAACTTACACTTAGAGGGAAAAGAAGTATTTCATTAATAATGAAGATGAAGTACAAGAAAAAGAAAAGAAATAAAAAGCAATAGTCATGAGGATGAAAAAGAAAAAAATCGAGCACAATATGCTCTATTGAATGGTCATAAGTTCTTCGCGTCTCCTCGATGACAACCTCCTTGGTGACGGCTTCAATAGTCTCCAAGGTAGGAACATTCTTCTCATTGAAGGGAGGAACTGCCTCAATTAATTGCTACTGCGGATGGGCTCAAGCAGCGCCTTCGAGATACCCGATGGCATAAGCCTCCTTATCTATAGCGTGATATGTGTAGTGTACAGCTCGTAGGCTTCCTTCTCCTTCTTCTTCAAAACTTCGACCATCGAGGCCTCCATCCGCTTAGAAACCTCCCGAACGGCCTCCTGAGTGCGTCGATCATCTTTGGCCCTCACCTCGACCACTTCAAGATTAGTTGCTTCTTCTTGGCTCAGCACTTCGTCAAGCTTTTACTCCTTAGCAGCAAGCATATGCATTTGGTCAAACACTTATCGTTCATGCTTGACCATCTCACCGCCAATACGGTTAAGCTTAGCGGCAAGAGCATTGTCGTAAGGGCAACCTTGACAAAGAAATAAAGTTTAGTAAAGGCTTAGTAAGAAAATGTAAACTGAGAAAAAAATGAAATAGATACCAGAAGGAGGCTATGGTTGACTCCCTTACGTAGACCCTCGACGGTTTCTTCTCCAAGCTTGTCAGAATTGACCGAGCACTTGAGGTGGCTCATGATCATATGGGAGGTCTCACGGTCCAGCAAGAAGTTGGTGTCAAAGGGGATCCTTGGGTTAGAACCAGAAGGAAACATGGACCATAGGTGGCCAGCCTCAGAGGCACCCAAACTAGAATCAACAAAAGAAATCCCATTGGGATAAAAGTTAGTGGGGTAGCAAACTCCAGCTGGAACAAAGGACGAATAGTCGGAGTAGAGAGAGGAATAAAGTTGAGGGAGAATAGGGGAAAATGAATTAAACGTTTTCCAAAAAATTGAAGGAAGAGAATCTGATAGCCTCAGGCGAACGTTACGCGTAGAGGAGCGCTGAAGAGAAAGTTTTTGAAGCCTCATGTTGTCGTAGGCTTCAGCAAAAGATATTGACATGGAAGAAGAAGCACTTGGGGAAGCAAGAGGAGGCACCCGTCAAGTAATAGCTGTGGGAAGAGGCAAACGAAGAGCAAGGAATTAGGCTTTACGCTAGGGGTCAAACAGCCACTATCAGTATCGGTTGGTGACCCTATAAGCAGTAATGATCTTAGCCTTGTCTTTGGGAGTCTCAAATGGATTAGAGTCCTTCCTCTGGTCTGCAAGAAAAACAAAGAAAGATTATTTGACTAAAAAAATCAAGGTAATTTAAGAAAAGTAGAGGATGCAAAGGGGCATGGTCACTCACCAAATGATCTCCATTTACTAGGGATATGGAAGTGACTGCCCCGACATTCTAGCATTTGTCACCCTTTGGTAAGACCAAATTAATTGGACCACCGGTCAGGCCACTCCTTGGAGCATAAAGTAGTTGTCATTCTTCTCCCTCATGGAGTAAAGAAAGTGAAATCATTAGGGCCTAACTCTAAACTATATAATATGTTTAGAACCTCGAAACCTAGAAGAATCCTATATATATTTGAGGTAAATTGTGTAGGAGAGACATCATCATATTGGAAGAATTCTTGAAATAAATGAAAGATGGGAAACCTAAAGCCTAGTGCTATATACATGGTTCCAAAATTTAAAACACCTGGATATATGGAAGGACTAACAAAGTCCGCATCAAATTGAGAGTAGTTGACCTCGTTCGGAAAGGCCATACGATACAGAGAAACCAATCAATTAAATTCATCTCTAATCCTAATTCTAGGGATAGAAGGAGAAAATGAAGAAGAAGCCATTTAAGAAAGAGGAGAAAAAAGAAGGCGAAGCTAGACAAGAAACTTTGTTCGTCAAACGGTGGATTCAAAGTAAAAAGTAATAACTGTCAAAATTTGTAATGGCATACGGCAATAATCAATGTACGAGCACATACACAAGTCACACGAGTATAAGGGAAGAAAATGGCAGAATCTGAACATGTGAAGACCCCCCTATCCAAGATAATCAATGATGACATGGGAAGGAGTGAAATGGCGCTAGAGTAGATAGTAATGATTAGAAGTGTGACAACATTGATAGGTAATAAATGATAGATCAAAGATACATTGTTTTGTATCCATGACTTGCAACCATTATACAAAACAGGAGAAAATGAACAAGATAAATCAGATAAAAATTTTGAAATAACAAGATTCTTTATTAACCTCATAAAAAAAATTTGTTAAAAGTAAAAAAATTAAGCGAGATGAATTTTAAGGGAAGGGGGACTTCGAAAAAAAATGCGGGAGCGAGTTTTATTAAAGAGAGGCTCGATTTTACACCCAAACCCTTTCCCTCTTTAGTCTTCTCTCTCGATTTCTTCTCTCTTCAACCTCTCTTCAATGTCGAATACTTAGGGCTTAGAATCAGCTTATTCTTTCATCTTTCTCTCGAGAAGCTCTATCAGAGGAGCTCTTTCTTCTGGTGTATCTCTAACGTAATGCCTCTCTACAACCCTCACAGACCCAGCGATGAAGCTCACAACAACACTCTCAGTGATGAAGCTCATAGCAACCCTCTCAGCGATGAAGCTAACAGAACTTTTCCTCGCTAGGCGAAGCTCTCTCTCAGATCTTTCTTGCATGTTTGTCACAAATTTCTCACAGCTCTTTGTTTGAGCTCTCTTGTGTAGCTTCCTCTCGAAGATCGATTCCTCAGCTTCTCTTCATTTTGGGTAAATCCATAATTCTTTGCTATGAGTTAAATTTCTTATGATAGGTTTTTAATTTAGTTTGTTTTGTTGAGATCTGTTATCAAAATGAAGTTAGTTTTCTATTCTGGCTTTATAAGCAATTTTGACCTAGGAAGCGATTCAGAGCTCTTTGTTTGGGCTTTCTCCTTCAGCTTCTCTTAAATGGTATATGCCGGTTCTTAATGTAAGGAGCATTTGTTTCTTAAAGCTTCTTTTTCATCTAGTGCAAGGTAGATTCATCTAGTTGATGCTTGTCGTCGTTGTAACATTTTGCTCCTGAAATTTTCGCTGATAATTTACTCATCTATAACAGATTTCCAAGAGACGTCTTATTTTATTTAATTTTTTAATAATGTCCTCGTCTCTCATTTTCTATTTTCGTTAATGTTCTTGTCTCTTATGATCCTTTTTTGTTATAATGCTAATTTCTCTACACTTTAGTTGCTGACAAAGATATTATTGGAATTGGCAGACCATGGGAAGAGCAGAGGAAAAAAATAGAGATAAAGAGCACGGATTTCTTACAATTGTTTTTGTCTTAGATTTTATTGAAGTCCAGCAATTTGACTTACCATAGTTTACAGTCATAGATCTTTTTATATTATTTACTAATTGTGTAATTACAGCTTCACTCACACATTAAATGTCTATACACTCAACCAATACCATCTTGAGTTAAGTATACTCGTAGAAGAATCTCTTTTGCTTTTCTTCGAAGCCAGTGGGGTAAGCCTAAGTATATATTGAATCCGTTGCTGCATGAAAATTTAGTACTCTGCTCTGTTGAGATCTTTGAAGATGTTTTGAAAGAAAGTATTTTTTGATCTAGAGGTTACTTCTTACTTCGTTTTGGGCTTTGGTTACTGAAAAGATTCCTTCAATTTATATTTTTCTGATCGGAAGGTTTATTTTTCTGATCGGGAGGTTTATTGTACAATAACTCAGTGGTGAGTTAGATGTTTACAGTCCAGATAGACTGATGGGAGAGCAAATATATAATAAATAGGGGAAAATGTGCATGATGTGGGGACTTTGGTTTCTTGCTTGTCTTTTTCTAACAATAAGAATTATTGTTTCCTTTATTTTTTAGGTTTTTAATCAATAATTGGGCTGTAATTATATATTTTGTCTTTTAACTAGGACCTGGTTGTTCATCTTTTGGTGCTGGAGATTTCTTTGGGAATGACCCTTTTAGGTCAAGTGGTGATAGTTTGACAAGGTAGAAGATCACAAACGTAGAAGATCAGAATTGACCATTTTAGGTCAATTCAGATCCTGAAGGAACTTAAAACGCTTCATGAGATGAGTTCTTTCGCTGTCTCACATTTTAAAATGTTAATTATGGAATAGAAAACCATTTTTTGTATCTGCACAATGATTGAAATTGGTGTAAACAGTTTCCCTGAGATATTTCATATGAAAGGAATGGCACAGAAGGTATTCAAAATGTTTAATGCTTTCTCCTTTTGGTTGCTGCTTCCCAGTGCTTAAGGTTTACTTGGGTATATTTTCAATTTTCATTTGAGATGGCCGGCAGGAACCTTGTATTGCGACCAACATCACTTTCTGAATTTATAGAGAGGTGCACAAAAATCCAATTTTTCTTGGCCACATCAATGATTGAAGAAGATTGAAATGCTAGTAATATTTTAAAAATGTCAGTTCTTGGGATGATAAGATTTAGAAACAAGCGGGAAGTTTGCTTTGCTTATGCTCAATGAAATCCAGCTACCCAGTAGTCTCTAACGCAGACTATATTTAGTTTGGAGTTTTCATTGGGCATCATTGGCTAATAGCAACGGTAAGAGTTGATTCTCTTCTACACAATAATGTAGACGTGCACCACATATTTCAGGATCAAAGTTCATTAGCATGATCTCAAATTTTCAGCTCCAGGGCCAAATTTCCTATTAATTTATTTTTTGTTTCATTATTGTGCAAAAAGAAAAAAATATACACATTTATTTTTAGTTTGTAGCAGATTAACGTTTCACTTCGTGAGCATCAAGTGAAGCTATTAGTCATTGATAGCATGGGTGCCCTTGTTTTTGGGTAAGTAATATTTCCTCATTATGCAATGTTGGGTTTACAGGATAAGAATGATCTAAATGTTTATAATGAGGGAAACTTTGAAATAGCACATATAACTAGATGAAATGGATGATGTCTAAACTTTGGTTCTAGTGATCTGAATAAAAGTTAGAGTCTTACAGTGAATGTAATTTGGTAATCTAGGTCATGGTTGCATCTTCAGGTTGCCTATGGCTCTTCACCGTGTGGTAATGGCTTTGTCTTGTTAGAAGTCACAAAAATGTGTCATTCTGTCATTCATAAAATGGGATTGGGACTATGGTACACCACTTGCCTAAACGTGCAACCAAGGGCGTGGGCTTACATTTTACCAGACTTTTATTAACTAATGAGGTACTTTATAGTATACTGCATAGTTGTCTGAACTAATATCTTTGCACCCACCAAGCATGATTTACTTTACGTTGTTATCCTTCAAATTCTTAGCTTTTCGCAAAGTTACTCTTTCGTAGTGCATGCTTCTATCATTTGCAGCTTCCTAAATGTTGTGGCAGCTTAAGTTGTCTAATACTCGAATAAATTTTCTACCTATGCGCGCATGTGCTAATAGATCAGTTCTATGGTTTCATATTGACTTTCCATGGAAAATATGATTTTCCATGCACTTAAAGTATATTGATGTTGAAGAAGAAACTTATTAATAGTCCTTGATGGAAGTATAGATCTAAGAGTCCAAACTTTCATACTGCGAACCTTAGAATATACCAAATAAATTAATAGGACAAAACCACATCTATGATGTGAAACATTAAACTTTTAAAAAATATGACGGGAAACATTATGAATGTCCAAGCCTCACATCTGATGTAAGTGTCATATGTTGCCACTTTGAACACTGCCAGAACCTGTTTCTACTGAGTTGAGTTTGGAAAACCACGAATTACATACTAAACCTGAGCTGTATATCAAGGCTATAGAGTTCAAACTATTGCTTCATTCTCAACAACAAAAATATTGCTTTGTTTTACCATATGGTGTAATTTTTAATTGATTTAAAACATGAGTTCAACATGGGATATTGTGTATTTGTAACCTAAATAGATAACAAACATATTTCCCTACCTTATACACTTGCTTTAGATCGTTTCAAATTTGAACTAATATTTTGCTTTCACTTCCTCGTCATAGGAACATGAAAGCACAACCGTTGGTTTGATGCTTGGTCTGGCAGGTTCTTACAAGGGGACCGTCCAGCCTTCGATATCTAAAGTTAGTGGATATGCTTGCTTTATCTTCATAATTCACGTCTTCTACGATCTTTCACCTTCGTTACTTCAGGCCTCCTTTAAAAATATGTATTATCTCAACTACACTTGTGCTCGCATTTCTTAATTTACTTAGTCCAATTCTACTTCTATTTTTCTATCATGGATTTGTCTATGTTTTTTATTAGTTATAACGTAAGCCAGTACTACTGGTGTTATGGTGTGGCAGTCTATAAGTACATATACCTTCTATATGTACATATACCTTTCAACATTCATTTTCCTATCTGGAGTTGGAGTTGTCGACCCTTCTTCAGGTACCATAATCTTTCCTTCTGAACTTGAATGCTATTCTATATGTATTTAAATCTTGCTCTCCAAGGCTAAATCCATTAAAATGTAGATGATTGCTTGTTTGCAGGTACCTGAAACTTTTTGGAATTATTGTTTTGAAGTAGTGGAATAATTAGTTGTGAGAAATTTAACAAGTATAGTGATTATATATATTTTTTTTAAATGCAGGACCTACAATCCATTGAGATTTTTCGACATGGCATTAAAGTTTGAAGAGTTGAGCAGTGAAAATTTGAAGTTATTTTATAGTGTCTGTCAAATTTTTTGATGTTTTTTTTCTTTTTTGACACGAATGATGATGTTATTATATTAGTAGATTAACTAAGTACTAATACTTTTAAATGATGCTTATGATAATATTTTGTGAAAATGAAATGATGTTTGAATATCTTTTAGTCTAGTAATGTATTAATTTTGAATGCTTAAATAGGTACGTAAATAGATGCATATAAATTGATTGAAAAAAATGCAAGGAAAATCTCTTTATAAGAGGCATAATTTATATTCAACCGGGGTATGAAAACCTATTAAATAATGTTCTCCAGGAGATGAAAAATCTTGTAAAAAGTGAGAGACCACAGGGTTCTTCACAAGAGGCATTGCGCCTTGTGAAAAATATGAATTTTTAATATGAGAGGTTGTCACAGGTGCAGACAGAACCCTATGGATTACTTTTTATAGGGTTTTCTTCCCCTTGTATAATGTCATATTTATTGTAGTGCGACATGGAAAGACACTAAGGAGATAGAATCAATTGAAGATGACGTGGTAGTCAAAGAAAGGCCAGATTCGATCAAGGAGATTATTTGACCTCCATGATTTGGCTAACAAACTCCATCTTAATGAATATTTATTTTATCTTATTAAATATTTGTAAAATGGCCATGAAGGAGAGAAGACCTATAAATACCTCCCCTTATATCAAGAAAAGGGCAATTGAATGTGTACGAACCTTCACTTTTATACTCAAATTTTTTAGTCTTTTATTCACATTATATACATTCGATATTCTTGAAGTTAGTAGAGGGAAAATCCATCTGCAGCATCCATTCAAAAGAATAGCCCCCGATTTTCTTGTGAGTACCGCCATTTCTTCGGAAGCCTTCATCTTTCACGATTAGAAGACCATGATCATTGACAATGCACTTCTTGGCAATGGTTGAAGAGCTTCTGGTCAAGGACGGAGAGTTTTTTTGCCACAGACAGAGCTTTTTATCATGGGTGAAACACTTTGCAACCATGGACTCTGAGTTTCATGTCCTAGGAGAGACAAGCTTCATGTAATCATGTATCCAGTGAACATCGACTGGCCGAAACAAGAACTAAGGCATCAAGCGCAAGAAGATGAAAATCTAGAAAAAATTAATTATAGAAAATCATGATTATACTTATACATATAGTAAAAGAAAAGATTGATGACAACACAATAATAACAGTTAGATGATTCTGAACGATATATAATTTTTACCACCTACCAAATCAAGTGACATGACAATAACCATTTGAAAATCGATCAAGTAAAATTATTTTTTTAAATCAAATCAAGTAAATATTCTTTAGCTCAAATAGTCTACAGGAAATGATAACTAAAGTCAACTTTCAAGCCCAAACTGTAAAAATGGTCAGAAAACATTTTTTTTCTGAAAATGGCTGAAAATGGCTGAAGTAAATATTCTAGTCATTTTTGTAGTTTTAACTAAAAAGTTTTGTCATTTTTGCAATTCTCACAAGTCTGTTAATGCAAACAATGAGACAAAAGATAAAAATTCTGAGAGAGGTAGATCCAAAACGCGTCAAGAATATCGACTGAAGGACAAGTCAAGAGATGTTCCTATTTTGGAGAACCTTGCAACATCACTTGGTGCAAGTTGACAAGGTAATCATGATTGAAAAATATGCAAAATTGGTCTCAAATCTTGGTCTTGAAATGACTGCTCTTCTAGTTCAACCAGGCTGATTAGTCCTCGTATTCTGACAAAGTCCAACAATGATGATGCAAATGTGAACACTCCATTAGCTCATGCAGGATGATTCATTAGATGTTCCAATTGTGCCGTTGCAGGTTGATCCAAATAATGTAGAAATCTCAGAGGATCCTATTGTTGACCAATTAATACTTTCACCCATTAAAGGTCCAAATCCTCCCCTTCAAGGTGCAACTCACCCAATATTTGATAGTGAGAATGCTAAGTTAGATTTCTCTCATACTGATATCCAATGGGAAGACTCTTGCGCTAATAAGAAAGAAAGTTCTGATTGGAACGTGGTTTATACTAGACAAGGCAAAATGAATAATAAAGTTGGTATATCATAGCCAACTCACCTAAGACCAGGGCTACTCAACGAGCTTTGAAATTGTAGAGGTATCACAAATTGTGATACTTAACGAGCTTTGAAAGAATTTTATTTTCGTGATAAGCCTGATTTTGCTTGCATCGTCGAACCTTTACATAGCTTTGATTCAGTTGCTTCTACTATATGGAGCTCACGTGGGTTACATTACATTTGTTCCAATGCCAGCATTTTTCCTTAATTATAGATCTTTAGATCTTCTGCCATTCAAGATGCTACAGTCATTTATCTCATATCCAATATGTTACCATTTATATTAGTTTATGTGGTTTTTCCCCTAGAATTTCTTTTATTTATTGTAGTGTGAATTATATTAACCAAAGATCTCTTTGGAGTTCTCTTATAGACATTTCAAGTTTGGATATTTTGTGGCTTGTACTAGGGGATTTCAATTCAATTCTAAGAGCTCATGACACCACCGGTAATATCACGTCTAGTTCTTGTGAAGACTTTCAAGCTGCTTTGACTGTTTGTAATCTTGTAGATATTGAGGTATAATGAGTTTTTTATACTCGAATTGGCTAGAGTCGTCGAGGTATGGTTCTTTCTTGTTTGGATATGGCTTTTTGCTCTATTCATTCTTCGAAACTTGGTCTGCGGTCTCTTGCATTACTCTACCAAGATTACACTTTGATCATCATCCATGACTGGTTTCTTATTCTATGGGAATTTCTTCGAGACCTCGCTCTATCAGATTTCTGGGCATGTGGAATTCTCATCCCTCTTTCACCGATTTGGTTCGTTCAGTTTACTCAACTCCTATTGCAGGATAGTGGTACATGGATTTTTGTTCAAAAGTTAAAAATTCTTAAGGCAGCCTTGAGAAAATGGAATTGAGAGATTTTTTGGAATGTTACTCGAAATTTTTATAAAGTTAATGAGAAAGTGACAGTCATCCAAGATAGGATCAGATCTGAGTGTTTTTCTGATACTCTTTTTTGACTTGAATCAAAAGCTCTTGCAAACTTAGATATGACCCTAGGACAACGAGATATTTTTTTTAAAGAAAAAAAGCAGGATCAAATGGTTCGTAGAGGGTGATTGAAATTCTAACTTCTTTCACTCTTTACTTAAACATAGGGGGTCTAATAAGAAATTTTCTTCCATGAAAATTGGTGATGATATTTCTTATAATGCACTTGAGATCAGTGAGCATGTCATTTCATTTTATCAATAACTCTTTTCAGATTCTGGTGACTGTAGTGCAGATCTTTTTATCAATCAGGAGTATATCCCTTGTTTGGTTAGTGATGTGGAGAATGCATCACTTCTTCAGGTTCGGTCTTCTGATGAGATAAGGAAGACAATGTTTGACATGGATTCTCTTAGTGCTCCAAGCCCAGATGGTTTCTCAGGTAAATTTTCTTGCCAATGTTGGGATATTGTGGGGTCTGATTTAGTCTTGGCTGTGCAAGATTTTTTTCGTACATGAGAGGTTTTACCAAATCTTAACTCTAATTGATGGTCCTTATTCCTAAGACCCCAAATGCTATACCGATTGACCAGTTTCATCCTATTGCTTTAGGTAATGTTTTGTTTGAAATTATTACCAATATATATATTGATCGTCTTTCTGTTATGTGTCTCAAATTATTTCTCCTAATCAGTATGGTTTCATTAAAGTACGTCAAATTGTTGACTATATTGTTGGCTTATCTTAATGCTTTAATGTTTTGAGCAATAGTAGTTGTGGTCGTCTTTTGCTATAAAAATTGACATTCGTAAAGCTTTTGATTCAATCAATTGGAATTTTCTCTTTGAGGGTCTGAAGTGTTTTGGTTTCTCTTAACGTTCTATTGTATGGATTAATAATATCTTTGACTCAGTAAGGATCTCGGTGCTTATCAATGGGTCGCCTAAGGGGTTTTTCAAGTGTTCACGAGGTGTACGATAGGGTGATCCCCTTTCCCCACTTCTTTTTTTGTTTGGATGAGGACTTTTTGAGTAGATATCTTTCACATCTGGTAGATTTAGGGTCGTTGGTTCTGATTCTTCTCTGATTGGGATGCGTGATCTGACTCACTTTCTTTACGCATATGATGTTCTTCTTTAGTGCAAAGCTTCCTCTAAAAATCCACATGTGATTTTAGATGCTTTTGAACTTTATGGTTCCCTCTCTGGACAATGAGTTAATTGGGATAAATCATCCATTTATTTTGTAAGGGGCATCTCAGTGACTCGGATTACTAATTTTTTATCACAGTCTAGAATGCGTAGAGAGGAGATTCTATGACTTATTTAGGGGTTTCTCTCTTCGTTGGTGTGCGTAGATGTCGGTGGTTGATACCTTGGGCTAATAAAATTAAAGGAAAATGAGAATCTTGGAAGGTCTTAACTTTATCTATGGAAGATAAATTATGTCATATTAACTCAATGATCCAAGGTTCATTTTACATTCTTTTCAAATTTATCATTGGTCTTCCTCTATTTTTGAAGCATTGAATACTGCTATCACAAACCTCTTTTGGACAAGTTCAATTGATACTCGTAAATCTGTCCTAGTAGCTTGGAAGTTTTATTGCAAGCGTAAGGAGGAAGGTGATATTGGCATAAAAAAAACCTTTCCATTCTTAATAAGGCCATGTTGAGAAAACTCACTTCAATATTGTTGACTAAGAACTCAATGGTATTCACTTATCTTTATGATTGTTACTTCACATAGGATCATCGGCCAAGATCTTGGTATATTTCTTCTTATGTCTGGCCTAGGCTAATATATCATTATGCTCATTTGATGCTTGAATTTAGATGGTTGGTTGGTCGACATTTCAAGGTTCATTTTTTGATATATAACTAGTTGAAAACTCCATTGTTTTATTTGGTAGACGATAATCACTCGTTACACCCTCCTTTGAATTCCATTGTGAGAGTTGTGTACACTAATCCAGGGGGTTGCAGTCTCCCTATGTCCTTTCGTTCTTCTCATTCGGAACTCACTTCGGAGATTGAGAGAATGATAGTTAGCTCTGATGGAGACTCACTAGGTTGGGCATGTTCTTTCGATGGTGTTATTTCTTGTAAAGCTACATATGTCTCCCTTACTGAGGTTAGTAATTCCATTAGTTGGGGTAAGAAGATTTGGAAGATATTTATTCCACCATAGTGGTCTATCCTCACTTGGCGCTTATTTCATGGAAAGATGTCTACTGATTCTGCCTTACGTGCTTGTGGTTTTATTTTTCTTTCTTGGTGTCGTCTTTGTTGTGCTGTGGGATAGGATTTACGTCATCACTTTATAGATTGACATTTTTCTCGTGGACTATGGGATTCAATGTCTATTTTTTTAAGGAAGGATATCAAGCTTGATAGTATTTTCTTAGATCTTTGGCAGACGACGATGAAGGTATCTTTTAGCACACAATTGAAGACTCTACGAAAGACTTCCATTAATACTGTCTTTTGGGTGGTGTGGTACTTTCATAATCAAGCCACCTTTGAGAGTAGGAAACAAGTATTTAGCGAAGCCTTGGGATTACTTTGGCGTTTAGTTCGTGAAGCAAACTTTTTTAATATTGGCACAACGCAGAGTTCGATGGAGGAACTATTGACACTTCAACAATTTTATGTTTCGAGTCGTCATTCCAAAGCCCCGCGTATCTTGGAAATTTTTTGGCATCCTCCTACATCAGTTTGGATTAAGGTGAATATTGATGGAGCAGTTTTTGATAGTCCTAGGCGTGCAGGTTGTGGAGGCTTTTTCTGAATTTCTAGATGATTTGTTAAGGGTTGTTACACTATTCACCTTAACATATGCTTTACTTTTGAGGCCGAGCTAGCTATTACTATCCATGTGATTGTTTATGCCTTGACCTTTGGATGGAGACAACTATGGCTGAAAAGTGATTTTATTTATGTGATGGCCATTGTTCGTACTAGATCTTGTAATGTCCTTTGATGTTGGCGTACTACTTGGGATAGATGTTTAAATTTAATTGATCATATGAACTTTTTAATCATTCACATTTATTAGGAGGGTAACCAGGTTGTAGATTATTTGACGCCCAGAGCCCCCAGTATAGTTACTCTAACTTAGTGGTGAGATGCTATGGATTTGTATTTTTCATTTAATTCTGATGATATTGTAATTCTTTTAGGTTCAGCTAATTTTTTTCTTTTTGTTTTCTTTTGTTAGCTCTTTTATTTTATTTTAATAATATGTTTGGTTGGGTTAAATGATGAGAGTACTATGGAGGTGTCAACCTAGTTGGAATGTCGCAGTGCACATATTGATTCTTATTACTAACAATCTTATATAAAATAGTAAAAAGAAAGAGTGAGGAGAAATTATTTACCACATGTAAAACCTCTTAAAAAAAGTGGATGATATCTTAAAAAAAGTGGATCATGAGTGTTGTACATGAGTGGAAACAACTACATGGCAAGTGTTGGACTAGCACTCACACATGGTGGTTTCTTAGAGGCTCCCCAATTAATATACAATTTCATTCAATTTATCAAGAGTCATTTGTTGGTTACAGCAAGCACGTAAAAGAACAGCAAAGAATATATAAACAGAAACTTTTCGAGCTCCCAACAGGCAACAATAAAGCGCATTACATGACGTATCCCTGAGGTTCATTTCACATCGGTGGTCAGTCAGTAGCGTTCACTCTATGTTTGTCACACTTGCTTTGCTTCAATTTTTTTCTTTTAAGAATTACTTCAACATTTCAATTTGAATTGATGTTATTATTAGTTTTTATTGTTTTTAAATAATATTTATATTCCTGAAGAATTAGTATATTTGAATTTTTGTAAGAATAATAATTATTTGTTTTCGTGGATCATTCTTGATTGATCAAAGAGTAAGACTAATTGTGGTTGTGGCAATTTTTTATTTTTGAAACTGTGATCATGGCTTTGTTTCTTAATTCAATTTTGACAATAGTATTATTATATTAACGTTTATCTTAGAAAACAAAATGCTAAACGCTCAGTCTCACAAAGTTTTCTTAATGTTTGATTAACTTTAATAATTAATTGAATATGTTTATACGCTTCTCTTATTTATCTTTATCATAGTTCATACATTTGACAGCAATTTCATGTAAAATTGATGTATTTTAGGATTTTCATATTTTAGCATTTCTACACCCATCAAGTTATACATCAATTTTATAATCATAAATAAATGTGTGAATAATTCATAAACTAATTCACTAAATTATTATAATGAGTGATTAAATACAAACTTGTAAATGATTGATATATAATTTCTTCACAACATACGTGATTTACAAAGATATGATTAACAGCCAACCAACAATTTATAAAGATTTTTCTACCTTAAGTACTCTACAATAAGGTCATCCAGCTCAAATTCCAATTCAATTCCTAACTACAACAAAATTTATAAGAACTATCTAAATAAGAAAATGTAAAAAATTAGTCAATTAAAACATGTTAGCAGCTAAACAAACATGTCAAACTATATAATCCTTGACCAACTAACAATGTCAAATAAACATTTAAACTAATATGATCCTCACAACTAATATTACAAACCCATCACTAAGAAATCTCTCAAGCACGAACAAGTTAGCAACTCACACAATCAATTGAACTCATTTAATTTTAATGCATTAAAACACCACTAGAAACTTTTCCAAGAATTGAAAGAATCACTCTGAATTTGAAAACAAATTTACGAGTTGCATCAAGAAATATGTAAAAAAAGGGCGGATTTTGAGCAACAGACATTTGAAATATCATACTTCTTAAAATACAAATCTAATTGGTTCCATTTTTTTAAGATTAATCCTTAACATAATAATTTTACTGCATACAAAAATCAAGCAAAGGTTACAGAAGAAGGTATGGTCATTCAAGCTCAGCAATGTGTAAAAGATGACATTTAATAAATCAGAAAGTAGCAGTCGGTAAAAAGTTCATATTAATTCACATAAAACTGCAAGATTCATCAAATTTGACCATCTCAAAGCCAAACGAATGTTCTCATAAGGTGCAGTTTTAAGAAGATCAACATAGAACCTACCATTATAGCATTGAACAATATATCACAGTTTTATCCCAATAAATTTAATCAACTATATAAACATAGACTAACATCCGTTAATATTTTTCCTGTTGGTTTCTTATTTGTCTAAACACTTAACATAGTTCTAATTCTAAACAAAGCAAAAAAAGTAGATTACTAGGAAGAAAACATTGTTCTATGGACCAAGGGAAAAATCAAATTGTCTTTCCAAAGCAAAAAAAGGTGAAAGTAAAATTGGATCTCAATTAAAAAAATGATTCAATAGTTTTTTCACTTAATATTTTATATCGGATGAATGTTTCAATCATAATGTCACTTTTTCTTTATACCTACCAAGCTTAAAAACAAAATAATTTTTGACCCTAGTCAAGGTGGCGATTTTGATTATGACAAATAATACGTGGATTAATATTTTAAATAAGCGTGTAATTCATATATAAAGTGAAAATATTGTTGAAAACACTTAATCTTAAGTGTTTATGCAAACACAATAAAGAGCAATCAAAACCGTACAGGGCGAGATACACGCGGCATATTATGAAAGGCACGAAGTACATCAAACAAACTCCAAATGGCCTAAATCAATGTTGGATGAACTCAACACATCCCGAGGAATTCAGAACTGGACTGAACTGCTTCTCCAACCAGTCTGACCAGTATGAAAATGTCAAGGAGTGGTTCATCCTAGGTCGGGTGTCCAAACCGATTCATTTTTAGAGGATAATTCAGCCACACGGTGGGAAACTGGTGTACAGATTTAGGATCGATCTGACCAGTGCGACTGGTTTGACAACTATGGAAATTACTTGCCTAATTGCAGAAATGGTCAGACCAGTTGAGAAATTAGTGTGACATGTGGTCAAAAAGGAAAAGTTCCTTAATTAACGACCGGTCCATCCGCTTCTCTAACCGGCCTAACCAGTTTTAACTGTATTTTTCAACACTATAAATACACCAGGGCTTTGTCATTCCACCCACGTCTCCATTTCTCTCCACTCCTCTCCGTTGAAGCTTTGTAGTGTTTTATTCTTTGAGAGGTTTGTATTTTGGCTGAGAATTTAAGATATTTTCTAGAGTCTAGTACAAATTGTGAGCGATAAATTGACAGATCTAGTCTTTGAGAGAGTGAGAAATTTTGTAAGAGATTCAAAGATCTCGACCGAGCTGCATTGTAAAGGTTTGATCATGAGGAAAAAATCTTCGAGGGGGGGTTCTTGAAGCGTGGACATAGAGATAGGTTTTCCCAAACAACTTAAAAATACTGTGCGTATATTCTCTCTCCTCCCTACTCTTTTTACATGTACGTGCACTTTACTTTTCACATCATTATTATCTTATTTATTTATTATATGGATTCAAGCTTCCAGACATTATTTAATTATGTAATTATATTTATTGCTTAATTGTCTATTTTTATCAATTACTTTATTTCAAGCAGTTTGTTTTCCAAGTATTAAAATCTTTCTTTTAAAATATTTTTCCTTAATAAATGGGTGTTATATCGATCCTTCAACGACATGCTTACTCTGATAAAAACATGAAGCAAAACATAGCAATAAAAAAGGAATAAGGCATAGCTATAAAAGATAACAATCACAAGAGTAATAGAAATATAATAATCACAATTAAAAATCACCAGATAACTCAAAAGAAATATGCCACTGTTATACAATACAAAATGTACGACAAACATAAAAGGAACCAAGAAAGGAGTTGTTCTAGAAGCTTACAAGCTCATGACACTTTATCGAGATAACAGTGGGACTGTAGCAAACTCGAAGGAATCAAGGAGCCACAAAAGATCCAAACACATAGAGTGTAAGTATCACCTGATTAGAGAGATTGTTTAGTGTGGAGATGTTGTAGTAACACATATTGATGGTCAACAACCTGGTAGATCCATTCACGAACACTTTAAGTAGTAAAGTTTTTATGGCCATCTGGAGGGCATGGAGATATGAGATTGTACACGCCTACTTTAATCCAAGCGGGAGATTGTTGAAATTATGTCCATAAAGTAGGGTGTAAGAACTATTTATGAGTATATACTTATTTCTCAGACATTTGGTATTGCTGAATTTAATGAAAAAATAAAAGTTTTCCTTTAATTAAAGTGTGTTTATAATTTACTCAAGTCCTGAAACTATTATCTACGTAAGAAGAGTAAACACAAAAGGGTTTTCCAGATAAACTCTTCTAAAATAGTTCAGAACGTCATTCACAGTCTTAGGATCGACTGGGCAATCGAATCCAATTATGACCGTTAGGTTGAACAAATGGATGTCAGTCTTGGGGCATGGGAGTGAAGACTCAAATGGTTAACCTTGACGTGTTATGGAACATATTGAATAGACTGGTAATGAAATAATTAAGACCAAAAACTGTTTCCTAGTTCTAAATTTAATTGTTACACCTTAAGGGAATTTTCATATTTAACTTAATCATGAGGTGAAGACATAGCTTGACTTAGTTACTTAGGATCTTTGATATGTCATGGATGAGTTCAAATTGGCGGACAATATCTCGGTTATTGGGATCGTAATTCAATTATGTTGGAGTTACGTGATTCACAGATATGAAAATTCATGGTTGGATTGTGAAAGCAATAATATCACCTTATGTTTTATTGAAAAGTGTGTGTATAAAAAAACTAGGTCTGGTATTCAATGAATTGAGTCATTGATTCAGACTTGTGAATTGTATAAGACATTTCACTATTATATATTTCTTATTCATAGTCAATAAAAGAGTTAAAAAAAATAATAACAAGAGAGGTAAAACGATAATTGTACCTCCCCTCTCTTGTTCCTGATATTCACGATGGGTAATATGTTAAAATATTCTATAGATCGTGAAATAAAAGAGTTTATTTCCACCAACATAAAATGTAGCACGCATGAATCGAAAGTCGGTTCTGCATCGAACCTATAGCGGAGTCGTAAAATGTCAGGATTAAATAGGTTGGTAATTTATAAAGATATATTTGTCGGGTATTTGAATCATATAGTTTTGTTCATGTGAGTCAATTCAGTCGTAAAATGTCAGGATTAAAGAAACGATATTAGTTAGACCAAAATATATTTTGGTGTCAAGGTGTATTTCCTACATTCATATGTGATGGGTGTTGTCACTTACTTAGTTAAGTGTGATTAATTGTATTGAAATTAATTCATTTATTATTTTCAAATTATTGAATAATTATTAAATTAAAAGAAATTAATTAATTAATTGATAGAGATCAATTAAATTTATCCATCGGATTGATGAATTTAGATACAACACAAACTCGAAGAGGATATATATGAAATTCGGCCATGGTGGTTATTTTGGGGTTAATTTTTAGAAATTTGAAATATAGGAGAGCACTTAATGTGAAATTCGGCCATGTCTAGTAATTTCATATTAATATAATGTTTAATATAACCCTTAGTATTCATCGATCCATGCTGACTATAAGAGCACTTAATGTGTAATCGGTAAGATTGAAGGAAGTACTTCATGTGTATCTAACTAGATTATTGAAGCAATTGGTATGTAACTGGTGACACGTCAGGTTGTCGCGTCTTGGCAAGGTCGGCTAAGCAGAAGAATGCGCCAAGGACCACATACCCATTTAAATTGTTGACAGATGAGCTAGTTTACATTGGTGAGCTTCTTGATCTCGTTAGGTTGGTATGCGTTAGATCCTTCATCTTTTTGCCAAAAAAGTTAGGATGAAACTCAGGGATAAACATGATCACAAAGATATCCCTTATAGCTAGTATACTTATGATCTTCTTATAGGAATTTTCATTGAAGACGGATTAGCCTTATGCAATGACATGAAACTTCAGCAGATGATGAAACATTAGAATCTTAATAACAGAAATGAATTATGTGAATTCTGTGAACAGTTTGCCTATGATACCAAAATCTAGTATCCCTCTTCTTCTAAAAGACCTGAGCCTTACAGAAAATCTAAACATCATAAGAAGTACCCCTCCCATAAGATGTGCAAACAAGACTATAAGGATAAACCTAGAAAACATACCAGCAAAAGAAAAGCATATCCTAAAAAGGATAAATCCTAAATTAAGTGTTTCAAATGTGGAGCTACAGGACATTATACTAATAAATGCAAATCTAAGTTTAAGCAGAAACTTAACGATATGTCCTTAGATGAAGAAACTAAACATATGATCTTAAACTGCTTTTTTGATAAATATAGCACAACTGAATCTAGTTCTGAAGAAGATTTAGCTGAGATCTATTCCTCTAATTCAGATTCTTCTGACAATCCTAAACAACACCCATGTTGCTCTTCCAAAACCTGCGACATGTTAACTGAAGCCAACTATTGGAAAGCTATTGTTGAGATGAATGGTCTTGACATTGACCAACCTAGTATCAATGTTTTAACTGACACTCAAAGATGTATTTTTCAAATAGCTCACCAAATTACAGACCCTGAGATGAAGTTAAAGTTCTTAGAAACCTATTATAAAACCTATGCTACACCAGAGGTCATTCCTACTAAGAACTATAGTATGAAAGAGGTCTTGAGTCGTCTACAGCATAATTCTACTCTTGACAAACTAGTAACTATCTCAGACTTAAAGATGGAGATCAATATCATTAAAACTGAGACCAATTAACATCATTAAATCTAAGACCTCATCAAATTCTTTTGCAAGACCTTAATACTCTTAAACAGCAGCCTTCTTCCAAGGGTAAAACCCCTATTACTGACCCCAAGTCTTTTTCACACCAGGAGAATAATATGAAGGAAAAAGATAACCGGTATTTATTTTTCATGAACAAAGTCACTTTCCAGAAATGGTATACTTAAATTACTTTAGTTATAAAACCAGATTTTATTATTAAAGATGTCATCGCCTTAGTTGATAGTCGTGTTGACATGAACTACATTCATGAAGGACTAATCCCAACCAAATATTTTCATAAAACTACTCAGTTACTAACTAGTGCTATTGGTATATCTATGTGTATCTAGTACAAAATACCTAAAGTACTTATTTGTAAGCAAGGTATTTGTTTACCAATAGCATTTGTTTTAATTAAAAACATGACTCAAAGCATCATTTTAGGCGCACCATTTCTATGTCTTTTAATGCCTAACTGGAATTGATACTTCTGGTATTCATTCTCATATTAATAACAGGAACATTACTTCGAGTTCATAACAACACCTTACGCCAAATAAATAGATCATATAAAAGACTTTGTTCAGAACAAAGAGAAACAGATAAATTTTATTCGAAAATAAATTCAATTTCTTACAATTGATCAAAAAATACAACCACCCTCAATACAAAATAAAATTAAAATCATTTTCCATGAATTTCAAACTGAAATTGAACCCCTTTTTCAAAAGAAATTAATCAGACCTAGTTACTCCCCTTGAAGTTGTACAGTATTTTATGTTTATAAAAATGCAGAAATAGAAAAAGGACAACCTCGTTTGGTTATAAACTATAAGCCTCTTAATGATGACATACAATGGATTATGTATCTTATACCGAATAAGAAAGATCTTTTAGATACACTACATGACTCTGTAGTATTTTCTAAATTTGACCTTAAATCAGGATTTTAGCAAATACAAATAGCTAAACAAGATAGGTATAAAACTATTTTTACAGTACCTTTTGGCCACTATGAATGGAATGTTTTATCTTTTGATATTAAAAATAGACCTTATGAATTCCAGCATATTGTGAACGATATCTTTAATGCTTATATAGAAATCATTATCTATTATATTGATGATGTGTTAATTTTCTCATCCTCTATTAACCAACATTTTAAACATTTAAACATATTAAAACATGTTATTATCAGAATTGGATTAGTTATTTCTACCCCTAAAATGAAACTTTTTCAAACAAAAGTCAGATTTTTAGGGCATAGTATCAGTAATGGAACTATTATTCCTATTAATAGAAGTATAGAGTTTGCCACTAAATTTCCCGATGAAATTGAAGATAAAACTCAATTACAGAGATATTTAGGAAGTCTTAATTATATTAGAGACTTTTTATCCATTCACCTCAAGATTCTTCTATTATTTATACCAGACTTAAAAACGACCCTTTATCTTGCTCTATTGAACATATTTTGCAGTCAAGAGAATAAAAGAAAAAAATTAAACAATTGTATTGTTTATCTCTACCAAACCCAAATCGGAAAAAGATTGTAGAAACAAATGCCTCCAATAAGGGCTATGGAGGAATTCTTAAACATATTAATCCTAACAACCAAAAAGAAGAGCTCCTTCATTTTACTTCAGGAATTTGAAAATGACCAGCCTTAAAATATCCTACTATTAAACATGAATGTTTATCAATTGTTAAATGTGTGTTAAAATTTCAGGATGATCTTCTTAATCAACATTTTTTAATAAGAATTGATTGCTCTGCAACGAAACAGATATTCAAAATCTTGCATCTAAACATATATTTGCCTCTTGGTAAAGTATATTATCAGTATTTGACTTTGATATTGAATATATCAAAGGTGAACGGAATTCTCTACCAGACTTTTTAACCCGTGAATATTTACAGGGATCATCATGAGCAATAGAAGCCATGGTCGTGGCCAATGTGGTCGAGGTAGAGGTCATTCTAACAATAAGCAAGATGGTATTTTATTGCCATCAGAATTTCCCAGTATTAAAGAGGCTTATTTTAGTAAAAACTACTAAAGATGCCCTCCTCTTACCAGAACAGTATAATCGCAACAGTAAAATAGAATAGACGATTCTCTTCATTGAATTAGCGGATGAACAATGGATCTCAGAATCATAGGAAACAGCAATCGTGGATATCAAACATATTTTCCATGATCCAAATAAAAATACTAGCCCAATTACTTTCAGTGAGGCTACAATCAGGAATATTATGCCCATTAACCAATGGGGCATACATCCACACACAACCCGCAGTCTAGAAATCATAATAAAGAAACTAAATATAGTTATTTGGACTACATCAATTCCTTTACCTATCTATTCTATTACCAAAACCCAGTTCATAACCATACATAGTTCATCTGAATCTGTCTCGAAGTTTTAAGAAATGACCTACCAAATTGGTGGGAAAATTTGGAATAACTGTCGAGACACTACCAGAACAAGTACAACTAGCATTTGTGGATTGGCAATCTAACTATTCTCGTTTATCAGGAAATAAAGATATGTTAGTAACCAAATATTTAGCCCATTTTTGTATCTAGTTCAGTATCCCATGAATCTGGAAATGAGATTTACAATGCGACTTCCAGAATAAGATCCCACGACTCATTCGAGTCTTTTACGTCAAATGGTGGGACAAGGGTATGAACTCTAATTTACCAGAATTACTTAAAGCCATTAAATCTCATTCCCAAGCTTGGATTGATGCCATCCCTAAGGCTCATCCAGCACCATCATCAAATCCCTTTATTAATGCTCAAACCAAATTAGAAAAGTAATTTCCTGATATTATAGAAAATGACTTACTTATCAAAATCATGGATTACATTAAGGAATAATTCTTCCATGCCCTTATTCCAAAATACACATCCATGAAAACAGTAAGTAGTCAAGTAGGATCTGACCATGATGACAATACATTCAGTATTCTGGCAGGAAAAAGCCAAGAACCAGAATCATCTTACCCTACTATTTCATATTTTTTGGATTCTCTAACCACGCTAATCTCCAAAAAGATGGAACAAGACAAGCTGGAACAAGACAAGAAGGGTAAGGAAAAGGCCTAGTCTTGTCTCCCATTATCAATAGGAACAGAATCAACAAAGACAATGTCTCCCACTCACAGAAGACAACATAACTACTTTTATAAAGAAACTAGCCATTATCAGAAAATGATAAATCTACTTTTCATAAAGTTGATTCGCACTCAGTTAAGTAAAGAAGATAAACATGAACGGCTCCAATCCATCTAAGACACGCCACCTTATCTTTATGTTCCCTCTAATTCTTTACTTTTTGTATTATAAAAGGGAGCATCACCCTTTGTTGAAGGCAGAACGCTCACGTGTGGAGCTAAAATTAATAATATGCTCTCTCTTCTATCTAACTTTTCTCTCTAAGCCCTCTCTTGAATTACCACTACTCTCACTCCTGCAAACATAATTCTTGAAGACTTATATAGTTGAAGCTCTATCTGGATCAATGTAAAGCTCCCTTACCACTAAGTTTTCTTTTTTTATTTAAACAGTAATTGTACATGAGACCATGTATGCCATAATTTGAATTTAATATAACCATCACTATGACTGTTAGTATTCATCGATCCATGCTGACTATAGGAGCACTTAATGTGTAATTGGTAAGATTGAAGGAAGTACTTCATAGGTATCTAACTAGATTAATGAAGCAATTGGTATGTAACTAGTGACATGTAAGGTTGTCACGTTTTGGCAAGGTCCGCTAAGCAGAAGAATGCACCAAGGACCACATACCCTTTTAAATCGATGAGAGAAGTGCTAGTTTTCATTGGTGAGCTTCTTAATTTTGTTAGGTTGGTATGAGTTAGCTCCCTCGCTTACTGAATACGCGTTAGTTAGCCCCCAAGTTGGCATCAAAGCCCTAAATAGTTTTTGTTATATTTCTATTTATATTTTTACGTGAAATGATATAAATCAAGAACATGTAATTGATAAATTAAATCATCATTATTCTATAAAGTAATAGCATATTCAAAATATTTTATTATCTTTCTTCTGGTGCAATCAACATGATGTTTAATATAACCCTTAGTATTCATTGACCATGCTGACTATAGGAGAACTTAATGTGTAATCGGTAAGATTGAAGGAAGTACTTCATGTGTATCTAACTAGATTCATGAAGCAAATAGTATGTAACTAGTGACACGTCAGGTTATCCCATCTTGGCAAGGTCAACTAAGCAGAAGAATACGCCAAGGACCACAGACCCATTTAAATTGTTCACAGACGTGATAATTTACATTGGTGAGCTTCTTAACCTCGTTAGGTTGGTATCAGTTAGCTCCCTCGCTTACTGAGTGCGCGCTACCTAGCCCCCAAGTTGGTATCATCGATCCATGCTGATTATAGGAGCATTTAATGTGTAATCGATAAGATTGAAGAAAGTAATTCATGTTTATCTAACTAGATTAATGAAGAAATTGGTATGTAACTAGTGACACGTCAGGTTGTTACATCTTGGCAAGGTCCGCTAAGCAGAAGAATGCACAAAGGACCATAGACCCATTTAAATCGTTGACAGACGTGCAAGTTTACATTGGTGAGCTTCATAATCTCGTTAGGTTGGTATGAGTTAGCTCCCTCACTTACTGAATGCACGATAGTTATCCCCCAAGTTGGTATCAGAGTCATGAATAGTTTCAGTTGTCACCTCACAACATGTCTGAATTTAGTTTTCCTTCTACCACTATCGTAGCTAATACAGTAGCATCAACTTCAGAACTAACTGAACTCATTGCTTATCAGGATGTAAAAGAAGTTTTAGATAAATGGACTATACCCAAAGTAAAACCGTAAACAATTTATAAAATTGAAACTTTTGATTTCACCAGAAAAAAGATAATGAAAACTTTTGAATATGTTATTCCTTTACAGAATAATGATGATATAATTTATCTATTACATGTTCATGATTTATATCCTTTCATGTAAAAATATATATGCATATAGGTCTTGTACAAATAGCTTTAAAACCTTTGACATTAGTAGGTCAAAATACCAATATACAATGTACCCTTCGTGATGGTAGATCTCTTAACTGGAAAGCTTCCCTTATGGGCGCCATTAAAACTAGTCTTCCACATGGACTAGTATACTTTAATATCTATCTGAATTTGAGTGTTGCTTTATCTAACAATAACTTAGCCAAGGTTTTAGAATTTAGAGTTCTCTTTCATGGCTATGATTATTTACCAGGATCTTCACCTTTTGCTATCAGAAAACAAAGTGAACGAGGACATGCAGTCCTTATTGATTCTAATCTTGTCAGCAGCCAAGTAGTAATCCCTATGATGATACCTTAGGCTGAGATTACTTTTTCTGAAACATGGCAGATCCATAATGTTGCTCCTACTAGCCCATTATCAGGCAATCCATAGAAGATGTTATCCAAACTCAAGGAGGTAACATATACCTTCAATTCTAGAAATCCTTAACTAGAAGTCTTTCTAGCATCAAAAATAAGCGTATTCCACCTTGTAAGGTTTACTTATCTGAATCCTCCAAACAATCCATATATGAACCTATAAATCAAGATCGCTTATTAATTTAAAAAAAAACTTGTATTATCGTCATTTAGAGAAGCATCAATTTATTGAATCCTTCCCTAAATGGTATTATCAGTGGGCCTTACAGATTAGGTTACATGATGAACAAAATTTAAATGATCTAACTGCTATTTAGAAAAGTTAGATAACTGCAGGTGGTAGAACATATCATTCTATACATCCTCCACCATTATCTTTAGAGCTTGCTCCAGGTAACGGAACCTTAAACAATTACATATTAACCATTATGTTGATATTCCAGAACGATCCACTCATCAGAATTCAGCTAAGATTAAAGACATTTTACCTTTAAAATAACAGAATAATTACTCCAATCTTTTTCTTCAAACCCTAGGAACACAGTTAACCAGAATTGAAGAACAGATACAAGATAATAAAAATCCACCCAAGCCATTTGAATATCAGGATATTGACCTCCAACCTGTAACCATTAAACCACCTCTTGAAATTCATGATTTCAAGTTAAAGTCCAACAAGAAAGATAAATATTTTATGGAAACTCTTATTGGGAAAATAAGAGACCTTATGATTTCTCAGCCAGTAACTTCTAGATAAATCAATATGATGAACCAGGAAGATTCATTACCTCCCACTGATGATGAATGAGAAAAGTACTCTCTCTCCCAAATTTGAGACATTCTCAGAAAAACTTTGATGATACCATCAACAAGATTTCCTATTAGGCGCTCTACAACTCATATGGCCTTAATTGGACCAGGTAGATATTACTACCCTAGACCTACTCCCGAGGACATCTTGTATGAAGAAGATTTCCCTTATACTCAGAGATCTTACCATGGAAAAACCATTTATGATTGGAATATAGATGCAAAAACATATTATCAAGTTTTTGAAACCAACATCAGATGATTATGTATGCTTCAGTTTGTAAACAGAATGATAATACTGATCAGAAAATATATAGATTCATCGTTAGCTTTACAGGCATTCTTAAAGGATGGTGGGACAACTGTCTCAACCAAACCCAAAGATATGAAATCGTTGGTTCCGTTAAAACAGAGACTAATCCTTTTACCTGTACTGAAACGCCTAAAGAAGATGCTTGTTACACCTTAGCTCAAGCCATTAATACATCATTTCTTAGGATCAGGAGTTATTAATACTGATAGACATAGAGAGCTCTTAAGAACCTCAGATGCCCTTCAGTAACCCATTTCAGATGGTATAAGGATTTTTTCTTAATAAAGGTTATGCAACGATCTGACGCCAACAGTGATCATTGGAAGGTTAAGTTCATAGATGGTCTTCCTCATCTTTTTATAGTAAAAGTTAGGATGAAACTCAGGGATAAACATGATCACAAAGATATCCCTTATAACCAGTATACGTGTGGTCATCTTATAGGAATTGTCATTGAATAAGCATTAGCCTTATGCACTGACATGAAACTTCAACAGATGATGAAACATCAGAATCTTACTAACAGAAAGGAATTAGGTGAATTTTGTTAACAGTTTGCCTATGACACCAAAATCCAACATCCATCTTCTTCTAAAAGACCTGAGCTTTATAGGAATTCTAAACATCATAAGAAGTAATCCTCCTATAGGATGTACATACAAGACTATAGGGATAAACCTAGAAAACATACAAGCAAAAGAAAATCATATTCTAAAAAGGATAAATCCCAAAATAAGTGTTTCAAATGTGGAGCTACAGGACATTATGCTAATAAATGTAAATCTAAGTTTAAGCAGAAACTTAACAAGATTTCCTTAGATGAAGAAACTCAATAGAAGATCTTAAACTGCATTTCTGATAAAGATAGCACAACTGAATTTAGTTCTGAAGAAGATTTATCTGAGATCTATTCCTCTAATTCAGATTCTTCTGACAATCCTGAACAACACCCATGTTGCTCTTCCTAAACCTGCAACATGTTAACTGAAGCCAACTATTGGAAAGCTATTATTTAGATGAACGGTCTTAACATTGGCCAACCTAGTATCAATGTTTTAACTGACACTCAAAGATGAATTCTTCAAACAGCTGACCAAATTACAGACCCTGAGATGAAGTTAAAGTTCTTAGAAACCTGTTATAAAACCTATGCTACACGAAAGTCATTCCTACTGAGAACTACAGTATGAAAGAGGTCTTGAATCATATACAACATAATTCTACTCTTGACAAACTAGTAACTATCTCAAACTTAAAGATGGAGATTAACATCATTAAAACCGAGATCATGTAACTAACAAACTACTCATAAAATTCATTTTCAAGACCTTAATACTCTTAAACAACAGCCTTCTTCCAAGGGTAAAACCCTTATTACTGACCCCAAATCTTCTTCACCCTAGGAGAATAATATGAAGGATAAAGATAACCTGTATTTATTTTTCAATGCAAAGTGACTTTCTAGAAACGGTATACTAAAATTATTTTAGCTATAAAACAAGATTTTATTATTAAAGATGTCATTGCCTTAGTTGATAGTGGTGCTGACATGAACTACATTCATAAGGGATTAATCCCAACCAAATATTTTTAAAAATGTATGCTTTGATACCAATATTAGTGTTTATATTTCCTTTAAATTATTCATACATTGTCACCTCACAACATGTCTTAATTTAGTTTTCCTTCTATCACTACTGTAGTTAATGCAGTAGCATCAACTTCAGAAGTAAATGAACTCATTGCTTATCAGGATGTAAAAGAAGCTTTAGATAAATGGACTATACCAAAGTAAAAATAGAAACAATTTATAAAATTGGAACTTTTGATTTCACCAGCAGAAAGATAATCAAAAGCTTTGAATATGTTATTCCTTTACAAAATAATGATTATATAATTTATCTATTACATGTTCATGATATATATCATGTCATAAAAAAATATAAATATATGCATATAGGTCTTTTAGAGATAGCTTCTTGATCTTGTTAGGTTGGTATGAGTTATTTAAAGGAAGTATAAACACTAATATAATCGAAACTATTCATGGCTTTGATACTAACTTGGGAACTAACTAACGTGCACTCAGTAAGCGATGGAGCTAACCCATACCAACCTAACGAGATTAAGAAGCTCACCAATGTAAACTAGCACGCTACCAACTATTTAAATGGGTTTGTGGTCCTTCTTAAACTCGTTGACAGACGTGCTAGTTTACATTGGTGAGCTTTTCGTAATCTCGTTAGGTTGGTATGAGTTAGCTCCCTCACCAATAAGTTTTCTTCCTTTTATTTAAACAGTATTTGTTCATGAGACCATGTATGCCATAATTTGAATTTAATATAACCATTACTATGACCCTTAGTAATCATCAATCCATGCTGACTATAGGAGCAGTTAATGTGTAATTGGTAAGATTAAAGGAAGTACTTCATGTGTATCTAACTAGATTAATAAAGCAATCGGTATGTAACTAGTGACACGTTAGGTTTTCGCGTCTTGGCAAAGTCCGCTAAGCAGAAGATTGCCTAAGGACCACAAACCCGTTTAAATATTAAATTACATATCGCTAGCAGTTGGGCTATCAGGCCTTCTGTTATTGTTGGATTCATAAATCGCATGGGTATTTGGTTTTCTGAAATATGAATTCCTTTTATATATTCTTTAGTAAAGGAATTCCTAGATCCATTGGAAGTCCTGTCTTGATCTATAGGTTCAGATATGGATTATCTGGAGGATTCAGGTAAGTAAACCTTATAGGGTGGAATACCCTTATTGTTGATGTTAGAAAGACTTCTAGTTAAGGGTTTCTAGAATCAAATGCATATGTTACCTCCTTGAGTTCGGATAATATCTTCAATGGATTGCTTGATAATGGGTCTAGTAGGAACAGCATTAGGGATCTGTCATGTTTCAGGAGCAGTAATCTCAGCCCAAGGTATCATCCTAGGGATTGCTTCTTGGCTGCTGAAAAGATTAGTATCAATAAGGATTGTATGTCCTTGTTCACTTCGTTTTCTGGTGTAAGGGTTCATGGTGGAAAGAACCTTAAGATGTATTCTGAATACTATGGAAAAAGTTGAGGATCCTGGTAAATAATCATAGCCATGAGAGAGAACTCTAAGTTCTAAAACTTTGGCTAACTTACTATCAGATAAAGCAACACTCAAATTTGGATATATGTTAAAGTATACTAGTCCATGTGAAAGACTATTTTCAATGGCTCTCTTAAGGGAAGCTTTCCAGTTAAGACATCTACCATCACGAAGGGTACACTGTATACTGGTACTTTGACCTAGTAAGGTCAAAACTTTTGAAGCTATATGTACAATACCTATATGCAGATATTTATATTTTTGCATGAAAGGATATAAATCATCAACATGTAATAGATAAACTATATCATCAATTATTCAATAAAGGAATAGCATATTCAAAAGTTTTGATTATCTTTCTGCTGGTGAAATCAAAAGTTCTAATTTTATAAATTATTTCTGGTTTTACTTTAGGTATAGTCAATTTATCTAAAGCTTCTTTTACTTCCTATTAAGCAATGAGTTCAGTTACTTCTTAAGTTGATGCTACTATACTAGCTACGATAGTGGTAGAAGGAAAGTGACACGTCAGGTTGTCACGTCTTGGCAAGGTTCGCTAAGCAGAACAATGCGCCAAGGACCACAGGCCCATTTAAATAGTTGACAGACGTGCTAGTTTACATTGGTGAGCTTCTTGATCTCGTTAGATCGGTATGAGTTAGCTCCATCACTTACTGAGTGCGTGTTAGATACAACACAACTCTACAACACAGTAATTGATACTGATCAATACAGTGTGTAATTACACAAAGAGAGAAAAGGGTTCCCCCCTCCCCCCCCCCCACCCATGTTATCACCGAATTTCAAATTGAAAGAAGAAAAATTGATTTTTCTTATTCAATCATTTTGAGAGCCCACACTCAGTTCCTAAACAAATTCTCACAAGATATATTTCTGAAATTAACGAGCGGTATTGGTGTGAAGAAAATTTTGGGATTTTGGTTCTTGAAGATTAAATTTAAAAATTTGGATCTTGAAATTTGACGAATGTGATGAACAAATACAACGATTCCACCAATTCAGAAAATCTCGGATACATTGCAAAGCTGAAAATCATGTCAACTTTTTTCTATTCATTTTAATATATGATATGTATGATCGTTTGTTGTTTTGATTTTTAATTATTCAATTCGATTAAATAAGTTTAATTTTTCTATTCCGTCCACAAACTTTTCGTGATTCAAACTTATTTTTCTTTATTTTTAAAACAACGAAACAACAAAATTTTACTCTGAGGGTAAAAATATTATTGACTAAATAATTAATTAACTTTACCGACCGAACATATGAGTAGATTTATTAATTCAAATTACTCGATGTAACTATTGTCAACATGTATTGTCCCTTCATAATATAGCTTCATGTATAATTAGATGAAACACTATTAAACTAATTTAACACCGCTTGTTCCTTAAATTATGAATCTCACTCTATTGATCAACCATGATAATTTCTATATATAATGCCTCAATTAAAATTATTAAACCTCTAATAAACCATTAGAGATAATAAGTAGTTAGATTGCAATTATCACATAAATAGATTATGTTAAGGGGTAGATCGTCACTGACTTAAATATGTCTATGAACTCTATTACAGAGAATTATTAATTCTTATTATCTGAAAACTCAGTTATCCAAACTATAGATTTATTGACTCATAATTTATCAACATTAGCAAATCAAAATAACTGAGTCATTAAATATCATTTCATAACTCTCAAAGATTAAGAACACTTATAATATAATAGCAATGAGTTAGGATTTTCTTAAGACAACATTTTACTGAAAATAAAACTCATTAGTCTTTTTAATACATTTCAAATGCACTAATACATTAACCAATTACTCTACTCAGTAAATAAGGTAACTCATCCTACAAGATAAAGTTAATTATTACAGTATTTTCATAGTAAAGTACCCAACTTCACTAAACTTTGAAAATAAATAGAAAAATTACATATATAGTCATTGTGCTTTGTATCAAGTTTCAATTTTATCATTATAGTTTAAATTTTTCCAATCACATCATCCAAATTTATAAAATATTTCAATCTCACAACTCTTCAAGTTTCTGTTACAAATCTTAACGTTTTAATGATGCGACTAACGTTTTTAATAAGTGTCTTCCACGTCAATGAAATTATTGGTCCATTAGATATATTATTTTATTCAATTTTCCCCAGCATTTTTATTTTTTTCAAAAAAACCCACAAATAACTTTTTTACATCTCAAGTTTCTGCTGAAACTGATCCAGTTTCTCTTCTGCCAAAAGTCGTATCATTGTTTTATATACATGTCGATGAATCTCCATCTTTTTAGTCTAATGTTTTACCCACAACAATTATTCCTTAAGTTAATTAATGAATTGGGTGTTGATGAATTTGATTGGGGGTTCATAGATGCTTCTTCTTTAAGGCGCAAGAGCAACAATGTGGTTTCTAATCAGATTCGTTTTCTTCAACCTCAGCCAGCAATGAGCCATGAGATCCGGCGTCCTCGAGAGTGGACCTGCTGGCCCACCTCTCTTGTTTCTATTGTTGGAGTTTTAAGAGAGAAAGCAATTTATAGTAGTACGATGTTATGACTAGCTCTCGATATAGGATTAGCTGATAAGTTAAATTATAATGAAAGAAAGGGAAAATTTGAGAGAGAAGATTGAACAAGTTCACAGAAATAGTATGTTTTTTTGGGCTAGACTTTGGGAATAATAAATGTATGCTTCATACATGTTGGTTTCATTTTTCACTCAAGCAAAACAGTAAATATGTTTGGGTTAGAGATCGCAACCGTTTCAAGAAAGCTTCAAGAAATGCTTTCCGTCTTCTAATACTTTTCTCTGAAAAGGTATTAGCCATTTAATAATTACATATTGAGTTAGACTAGCTTTAACATTTCGTATTTATACTAGCTTACTTTCTAAAAGTGACTTTCTCCAGCTTACGTCTTGTGACTGGTTACTTTATCTTCTATCTTCTGCCATTGGTTATCCTTTCAGATTGTGAATGGTTTCTTGAATTTGCCTTTAATCTCTTACTATTTTGGTAAAGATTATTATAAGGTTTTCTTTCTTGATATTTTCTTCTTCTTTTTAAGAAAGTATTGGAATCCAGAGGTTTTACTTTTAGCCATGGAAGATTTTTCAGAGGGTTTCGATGGTTTCTTGGACCTTGAAGATGTTCTTCATGAACAATGTGAAAAAGTAGAAGGATGGCTTGTTAGGATGTTATTTTCTGATAGGGCTACCAACTCTAGTATGAGTCTTTACGTGATGCGAAAGAATTGGGGAGTGGATAAAGGGCTAGAGATGAAGGTATTTGATAAAAATTATTTATCTATCTTAGTTTCATGACGTGAACGAAATGCAAAAAATTAAGACTAAAGGTCCATGGATGCTATGGTTTTAAAGGAGTATGTTCAGTACAAGAAAAATGATTTTTCCGGTGGTTTTCTTAGTCTATGACGGCGGTTTTAACCGTTGCTAAAAAAATTTCCAGCGGGTGCAAAATCACCGCCAAATCCACTGCCGCAAACGTTTTTTGCGGCAGTTTAACAACTGCCGGCAAAGACAAATTTTGTTCCAGCTGTTTTGTTTCTCTTTGCGGTGGTTCAAATACCGTGAAAAAAATCCCGGTGGTTTTAAATAGTCTCTATAGGTTTTAAAAACCACCGCTATAAATTAAAATTTTGGTCATGATTTTTTTTATTTTTTAAACATCCCATAATCAAAAATACATGTTTCAGAAAATATTCTATATCACAGATTTCAGAATCTATCGATACAAAAATTTCAACAATTCAGAGTCCATCAAGTCAAATATTCACAAGTTCTTATATTTTAAATGTTCACAAATTCAAACATTCACAAATTTTAAAGATTCAAAATCTATCAACCAAATTTTAAAGGTTGGTTACTTCGACAGTTGGATGTCAAGAACACCTTTTTATATGGTCATCTACAAAAAGATGTGTATATGATGCAACCACCTGGGTTTATTAATCAAACTCGGCCCTCTCATGTCTCAAGCTTAACAAGGTGATATACGGTCTCAAGCCCGCGAGCTTGGTTCCATCGTATGACCTATTTCCTCTTATCTATTGGATTTGTGCAAAGTCTAGCAGATTCTTCCTTATTTATATTTCGTCATGGACAATATACAATTTACTTGTTACGCTATGTTGATGACATTGTGGTAACTGGTAGTAATGATAAGATGTCCAAGGTTTTATTGACGCATTGGATCATGGTTTTGATATCAAGGATCTTGGTACTCTTCATTATTTTCTCGGTCTACAGGTCACCCCATTCGATGGTGGCATTCACATAAGCCAGCTTCGGTAGGCCCATGATTTGCTACAAAAGCATGACATGCTCCTCTACAAACCTGTTGGCACTCCTATGTCCGCAAAACTTAGCCTCTGCGCATCTGAAGGTGATATTCTTCTGAACTCCACATCCTTCCGGGAAATTATTGGTTCTCAATAGTATCTCACCATTACCTGTCTTGACATCGCTTTTGTTGTCAATTCCATCTTCCAATTCATGAGTCAACCACGCCAGCCACACCTTGTTGTTGCCAAACGCATCTTACGATACATTAAAGGAACACTTGACTATGGCCTTGCTTTTGATCCACAATGCCATCCTCCACATATTGCTGCTTATGCTGATGCTGATTGGGCCGGTTGCCCAGACATGAAGCATTCAACTTCTGGCTATCTTGTCTATCTTGGTACAAATTTAGTTTCTTGGTGCTCCAAAAAGCAGCCCACCATAGCTCGCTCTAGTGCTAAAGCTGAGTATCGATCACTCTCTCATGTAAATGTTGAAACTACATGGTTAGCTTTCCTTCTTTATGAACTTGGTGCACATATTCAATTTCCAATTTTTCTGCATTGTGACAACCTTAGTGCTACATACCTGGCCTCAAATCCAGTCTTTCAAGCTCGCACTAAGCATATAAAACTTGACTATCATTTCCTGTGTGAGAAAGTAATCTTGGTAGCCATCGGGTTCGCTTCACTCCTTCTGTTGATCAGTAGGTCGATCTCCATACTAAGCCTCTGCCCAAGCATCGTCATGTCTCTCTTGATGACAAACTTACCTATGCAGGACCGCCAAGTTTGAAGGAGGGTGTTAAGTTAATTCCACAAAATCAGCTCATCATTGAAAGCACAGCATCAACACTATTTTGAATTTGAATTTCGCTAGAGTTTAGGATCAGTTTTAATTTTGTAATCACCTATTATTCGTTGTAAATACCTCCTATAATTATGCCTAGACTCAGCTATATATTGTACATACTACAACTCAATGACATCAAGGAAAATTATATTTCAACAATATGCTTGTAAAATGTCTATCTAAGTGTGTGCAGAAAGCTGCAAATGATGGTTTGGTTGAACCTATAAGGATGAAGAGATCTTGCCCACTATTTCACAACTCTTATTTGTATATGATGGTATGTGTTTCTCTAAGGTTGGCCCTATTTCTTGCATAAATTTAAAAGACAGTATCTCAAAGTATCGTAAAGCATCTGTTTAGAGTTTTAATTTTAGTAAGAGCACATTATGATTCAGTGAGAATGTCAAGCCATCTAAATAGAGTTTCTTTCTAATATTTTAGGAGTTAACATCTTAGGTAAGCAGGAGTTATATTTTAGTATACCTATTGATTGGGGAAACTAAAAGACTGCTCTATATTCTATATTGATGAAGAGGATGGATAAAAGAATAGCTAGTTTTAAGTTAAATCTACTATTTTTTTGGAAAAAAGAAAGTCTTACTTAAAGTTGTGGCTCAATCTCTTCCTAGCTACACTGTGATTGCTTTCAAACTCCTTAAGTTCATCAGTCTTTAGTATCAATCAGCTCTTGGAGATTGTTGGTTTTCTAAAGATGGAGTTAACAAGGGCATTAGGGGTGTTCTCAAATGAAAATGAATAGAATGAAAAATGCAGGAGGTCTTAGTTTCTAAGACTTGGAGGATTTTAACCTCGCTTTACTTGCAAAACAAGATTGGATGCTTATTAGGAATCCAAGTAGCTTATGTGCTAGAATTTTGAAAGTTTTGATTCTTAGATGTAATAAAAAATTGTTCTTGGGTATGGAAAATCCTATGGAAGAAAAGGAAGTTCTTAGAAATCATTCTACATGGAATGTTGGCAATGAAACTCACATAAGGTTACAGGATGATGTTTATAATAAAACTGTTCAACCTTAGAGATGTTCAAAAATCAAGATTTCCAACTTGTAGCAGAACTTATTGATGATGATGTTTTCAGATGGAAATTTGATCTGGTGTCTGAAACTTTTCCTCTCTAGATAGGAAGATGAAGTCGAAAAAATCCACTTACAGGCTTGAACTAAAAGGACACATTGGTTTGTCCCTTTCGTAACAATGGTGAGTATTCTGTAAAGTTAGGGGTTATGCCCTCAAAGCATGTGTATTGACATTTTGATATTAAATTTAAAGAGAATTACATTTTTCTTATAATTGTTCTTTTAAATTATTGTTGAATAATTTATATAAATATTTGAAAATTTCATATTCATTCATGAAACTATGATCTTGTATTAGTACGAGAAGATTAAGATCATAGATAATGAATAAAATTATCAGCAACATATTAAAGTATGGAATCTTTAATAAATGATTGTTAGTACGGTTCACTAAGTATTATGAATGCATGTGATCTAGATCCAGATCATTGTTGTGGATAGACATCTTAGTGAATGTACTTTATATAATAAGACAATATATGACAGGACTGATGTGAATTAATATTTTTATTAACGTTTCGTTTATCATAAAAATTTAATACACATCAGTTCGATGATCATATGTAGATCAGTCTGAACCCTAAGTAGTCATGAACTCATATGTATGTCTACTTGATCTTTTAATTCACTCGTTAAGGTTTGTTTGTTAATCATGCTAGTAACTTTTATTTTGGAGATTCAGTGATGTGGATGGCTGGGGATACGATCTTAGAAGATTTGGAATCTAAGCTTTCCTAACGGATCGTATATTGGTTTCCTTAAGTGTTAATTCTAGAATGAATGGTTATTGAGCTCAAATTTATAATAATATTATAAATTAGTCATTCGCTAGTAGATTAATGGTACTTAATGATCAAGAGATAATTAGAAGGGTAAAATGATACTTTTGATCAGTTTTAATTTACGAACCAATAATTGGAGGACAGAACTATATGAAATGATTATGTTAGTCGACTACATGAGAATACTCTGCAAATACATTCTATAATTTCTAAGAGTGTAATTCCATTTATAGTGTAGTAATAATGGAATTAAAAAATAAGATTATTTAATTAAAAAAATTAATTAATAATATGTTTTATTGAAGCTTAAGACTATGTCCATGATCCTCAAATCAGCTCTATACTATGCAGTCTAGGATGCATTTCAAGACATGAGAAAATGACTGACTTGCAAAATAAATTTTTATTCTGGGGCAAGTACATAATTATGAGATAATTATGTGTGATTAATTAATTAATTAATTAAATTATTTATATATTTAAATATAATTTTCAGAAATTATATATATAAATAATTATCAATTTTTTTTAATTAGTGATAAGTGAGATAGAATATCTATCTTATAAAATTAGATAATTAAAAGCTCCTGGACCTATGGAATAGCGGGACTAATTTATCAGACATATTGGGAGCATATTGGTTTGGATATATGGAAAGCTACCCTATACGTTTTTTTTTTAAAACGGTTGCCTACCTGACTCAATTATTGAGACTTTCATTACTCTCATCCCAAAAGTAAAGCAACCTGAGGTCCCAACTCATTTCTAACCAATTGTCCTATGCAATTTTAGCTACAACATATTTTCAAACCTTCTCTGACTTTTTTTCATTCTGAATCTGAAGGAGGCTTTGTTCGTAGAAGATTAATTCAAGAGAATATCATCATAACCCAATAAGATTTCTATCATTTTAAGAAGAAGGAAAAAGGTTTGAAGGGTGTAATGGTGCTTAAATCTAATATGGAAAAGGCATATGATAGGGTGGATTGGAGTTTTTTGAAAAGCCTGCTTCTTTACAAGGCTTTGACAGAAAGATTGCTCAATGGATTATGCTTTGTGTCTCATCTGTTCTTTACATGATCTTAATTAATGGGTCTCCTAGTGGAGCTTTTCATCGACAAAGAGGATTTAGACAAAAAGATCGTTTATCTCTTTATAATTATAATAGTTGAAAAATGTCTATCTAAGCTTGCAAAATGTCAATCTAAGTGTGTGCAGAAAGCTGCGAATGATGGTTTGATTGAACCTATAAGGATGAAGAGATCGTGCCCCACTATTTCACATCTCTTATTTGCATATGACTGCATGAGTTTCTATGAGGCTGGCCCTATTTCTTGCGCTAATTTAAAATACTGTATCTCAAAGTATGTAGAGCATCTGTTTAGAGTGTTAATTTCAGTAAGAGCACATTATGATTCAATGAGAATGTCAAGCCAGAGGTTCTTTCAAATATTTTAGGAGTTAGCATCTCAGGTAAGGAGTTATATTTGGGTATATCTATTGAGTGGAGAAACTAAAAAATTGCTCTAGATTTTATATTGATGAAGAGGATGGATAAAAGAACAGCTAGTTTGAAGTCAAATCGGCTATTTTTGGGAGGAAAGAAAGTCTTTCTTAAAGCTGTGGCTCAATCTCTTCCTAGTTACATATGATTGTTTTCAAACTCCTTAAGTTCATCTGTCTTCTACATCAATCAGCTCTTGAAGATTGTTGGTTGACTAAAGATGGAGTTAACAAGGGCGGGGTGCTCTCAAATGAAAACGAATAGAAGGAAAAATGCAGGCGGTCTTGGTTTTAGAAACTGGGAGGATTTTAACCTTGCTTTACTTGCAAAACAAGCTTGGATGCTTCTTAGGAATCCAAGTAGCTTATGTGCTAGAATTTTGAAAGGTTCGTATTTTGAAAGTTCTGATTCTTAGATGCAATAAAAAATTTGTTCTTGGGTATGGAAGGAAAGGAAGTTCTCATAAATCATTCTACTTGCAATGTTTGCAACGAAACTCACATCAGGTTACGGGATGATCTTTAGAATAAAAACTGCTCAACCATAGAGATGTTCAAAAATCAAGATGTCCAACTTGTAGCAGAGCTTATTGATAATGATGGTTTCAGATGGAAAATTGATTTGGTGTCTCAAACTTTTCCTCCTTAGATAGCAAGCAGAAATCGAAAAATTCCACTTATAGGTCTGAACTAAAAGGACACATTGGTTTGGCCCTTTTGTAACAATGGTGAGTATTGTGTAAAATTAGGGTATAACATCATTCGTGATAAGAAGATGAATAATCTAAATAATACTAGTTCCTCTCCCTTTGTTGTAAATCATGGTTTTTGAGAAGTCATGTGGAGTATAAATGCTCATTTGAAGAAAAAGATGTTCATTTAGACTTTCAATTTTTCTTCCAACAAAGGCTAACTTGATGCCTAGGAAACTATCACAAGATTCTTCTTGCGAAAAAGTAATATGCTCTTAAAATAAAAATATTGTCAATTAAATTAAATTATACATTCCATATGTTTATTTTAATTTTGATCTTCTTGTTTGCATTGCACATTAATTTATGGAACATACTAATTATACTAGCACACAAAATATAAAATAACTAAACTTTCTAGTGATAATTTAATTACATATTAATTATATTATTTATTTTTATAGAGATATTTCATTTTCTCTATGTTAAAACAAAATTGTAGTGGGTTGTAGTTTTAATTAAAACAATTTATTAATTTATTAATTATTTTTTAAAATTCTTTAAATAGGTAAATGAATTTTAAAAAATGAATGCTCACCTTAATCAATTTGTTATAATTTTAAACGTACCAGTTATTAAACACCACATATAAATTATAAGATTACTTTAGATAATGCATCGATAATAAGTGGAAAAAATTATTCAAAAATGTTTCTCATCTCCTCCCCACTTTTAATATACTATTTATGTTATACGTGAGGTACATGTTGTAAGTACATATTTTTCATCATTTTGATTGATTTTCTCATTTGTTATTTGTCAATTGAAATAAAAAAATTTGAACAAAATATATTTATTTGTAAGTAAAATAAGATTTTGATAATTAATAAGATCTCCAGAAGTCTTACTCCCTGAAAATGTTTCAGTTAAGTTAATAACTAGATGCACATCTGGCCACACTCTAGGATACCATTTTTAGTTTAATATTTTAGTATATTTTTTTTATGTTATAAATGAACTAAAAACGTGCATTATTTCTTTAATTAATTGAATTTTAAATATATTTCTTAACGAATAAAATAACTTAAAATATATATTGTATCTAAAAATAAAATTTAAATTAGGAATAAGGACAAAAAGTACAACTCTCTCAAGTTATACACCATTATGAGTGGAGTATTTTTACAATGATCGAGTAATTGATTAATTTTTAAGTGACTAAGTCATGTTCAATCCTTTATAAGTTGATGTTTTATACTCATTAAAATGATTTATAAATTCAACTTATAATTGATTGACACATCATTTGATCACCTAAAACTTAGTCAATTACTTGGTTGATGTAGAATCATTCAAATGAGAAATCTGAAAAAAAAAATATTAACAAATAATAATGCACCATTAATAGACTCAAATGAATATTTGAAAATTATAAAAATAAGGAGTGGACAAAATCGTCTAAAAAAGATTCACCTTCTCATCCCATTTTAATATATTAAAGATTAAGATAATAGATTATTGATTATTGATTTAAATTATTTTATTGTTAAAATCTGTAGGTATTTAGTTATAACTAGGACTTTTTAATTTCTTGATTTCAAAAGTAGGCTCAATTCGCATTGTACATGAAATGGTTGAATATTTTTAAGAGTAGAACATATGTTCAGCTACAAATTGAAAGTTAAAATTAAGAAATCAACGTTAGAAACTTAATGATATGAGCTACAAAATCAACTCAGGGTAACAATCAATCATTCATTATTATTAGCAAGCCTTCAATAATATAATTTGCCTACAACAGTTTTCTTATGAATATGAGTATGCGAGAGTAGATTCAGACGAGTTCTTTAGATATATTTTTCTTCATATATCACCAGGTAACGAAATTAATTGTCAATAAGAATGATTAGCAAAGATCAATTTTACATACTAAATGCAAAATTGGAGATGTTCAAAGATGAGGCCATCAAAGTTTTTGTTCGTACGAGATATAAAATGAGGTGTTACGATATCTTATCTTATCCTTCAAAGGTTTTAGCGTGAATACTAATATTTTATGTTATCATCTCTAAGAATAGGTTTTATGTGCATTTAGCTTTTGTGATATCATGAGATTGTAATGTTTATATGGTACGTCAAAAATGCACTGTTGCCCAAGCTATTTATGATTTTGGTATAGTTTTTGCTACACAAATGGGATGGTTTTTAGAATTTTAGTTAGTTTTGAAACAATAAGTTCTGTAAATATTTTATACATATAAAATATCAAACCTATAGATAATTAATATCAATCCTATTAGGATTTAAAAGGGACAATCGATATTTTCCGTTTAAAACACAAGAAAATGAGTAAATGGCCACCTATTGGTCATATGTAATACAATTTAATGCTATAAATCAATTAATATATATATCTTAATCCACACTAATATGAGTATATCTATAAAATTCATCCTTTTAAAACAATCTATAAACTATAATCTATAATAAATATGAAAACATCAAAATTTGAGAAACTCTTTTAGACTACAATGCCTTTCAAACTTTTAAGTTTTTTTTTACTGATTTACTTTTCTGCACGCTGTGATTGTTCACTTTAAATATAGATATATGTATTTGCGGGACCAAAGCTATTATCATTAATTTGCTTTATTAGCAGACACAACGCATTAATATTTTTTAATGACCCTTTTATCAGCCTTCACTTTGTGTAGCTCACGATATCTTATCTATCACTGACGCAGGAGAGCTACATGAAAGGTAGAATTTCATCATACATTTTTTTTAAATTCCTTTTTTATTTTTTAATAATTAGCTCTTTTAATTTTACAAAGCAAAGTAATGTTCCTAATGTTCTCCAGAATGAATACCTTTGGACATGAAAAAATCGGTCTTCACCTTGTGCCTCAAACAAAGAGAATGAGATAGGCCTTTATGACTTATTTGAAGGACATAATCGATAGAAATGCTGAAAAATTATTTTGTTCATCAAAGCGAAAATTATGACATTTATGAACAAAGAGGAACCATGTATGACCACTGCAAGACTTGCAATGGATGACGCTACAACTCGGTCCCAAATGTGAGAATAAAAAATCAGCTTTCATAAGAAAGCCAATGCTAAAGATTATTGTCTCAGATGAAGTTTATAGAGGCATGTGTCACCTTATTTGATGCATCAAAATTTTTAATTGGATGTACTTTTTCAGAATACATAAAAGAAATGAAAAATGTATTCATTTTCTCATACATAGTTACAGTTGTTAAAATTTAAGCCAACTTTCAACTTTGAAAAATGAAGTGTGAGAAAAATAGAAGTGTGAATCTATAGTATATATAAACCAGGCTAATAGGGAAGAATTTTGGATAAAATTTACCCCACTAGTTCGTAGAATTTCTTAATTATCTTTCATAAATGTGAAACTTAAATTATAATAATAATAATAATTTTGAATTAATTATCAACAATCAACTGTTGAACTTGAATTCAATTACAGTACCATGCCTCAAATAAAGACAAGATGCATGAAAAAAACATAAAAAAGAATCAAATATAAATTTATTAGTTAAAACATGTAATTAAAAATAATTGAATCTGAAGCAAATATATAAATTCAAACGAAACTTAATATGTTTTTATAATGTGTGGTGGGAGCTTACAAACGATCAGTGGCAGTTCCTCTGTTGAGTGGAGTCAATCAATTAAAATGTTTTGCATGCATTTTAAATTTTGAATTTCAGTCAAGTGACTCATTGAAGAGGCTAAGATACTTAGAAGAACAGAATTACGGTACAAGCAGAGATTTGAAAGAAAATGTTATGACCTTCAAAAGGCTAAAGCTGGCATGTGTTCACACATTTGTAATTCATAGAAATGGATATCTTTCATTTTTACCATAGAGTTGAAAGTTATATATCACATATTAACTAATTCATACAAATAGATATCTTTCATTCTTGAATGCTTCGCAAGGGACATTGAATGATTTCTTGATTTTCATTCCACTGCATTGGTCTTTCCTTCTGCTCTATTTTGGTTTATTGATGACTCTTCTTTCAATTATAGATACTTTTTATCTCTGTGCTTCCATGGACATAAACTCACTTTCCACGGATATTTTATCATTATGTTCTCTTGGAGCTACATCATTAATGGTTGCATCAATTGAGTACAAGCTGAGGACAACTGTACGTCCTCCCTCTTATGATATTCACACTTTGAACTTCTAATTATCTTTTGTATATGTTAACAATTGAATATGTAACATTTCGTTGGCTTTTTTAATCTGATTTTCTCTGTGTTGATGACACATTAGAAGTATTGAATCTTAATTACTATTTCTAATTATTACACAAAAATTCCATTAAACTGAGGTTGGTTGATGCTAATTATTTTCATAAATTTCTAAATTGAGGAGCCATTAAACTCCTAGATATGGATGCTTAGACATATGTAGTGATTAGGGGCTGTTGTGAGTGATGTATACGCAAGTGTACGTGTCATTAGATTAAGTAACACTAGTATAAATGAAATGAGCTAGCATGGTTAATTCCCCTTATCATTAATATTCTTAGCTAAATCTACTTATGTTGCTATAGCTTCTTGATAGCATTAACCTCAACTCTTTTGCACAATAGATTTACATCTTTGTCATCATTAACTCTAAGCTTAATTAACTTATTCCTAAGTCTAATTCAGACTAGAGTTACTTCTTATTAGTTCCGGCTTATTAGTTTATAAAGTGAGCATATATGCATATATTACTCACTAAACACTTAGATCTATAGGATTTAAGCATTCAAACATCATTCAGTAATATCTATTAGATTAAATATTTGCAGTATTTAACCCAACTTGTATCTTATTAGAGATGACCAATCAATAATAAAATATGAGCATTAGGTATCCTTGAATGAAATGCTATCGAGAAATGAGCAACAGAAACTTCATCAACTAGAAATCAAAATTTCAAGGTTCATTTCTCATACTAGCTTAATTAGCTCATAATGAGCTTAAGAACATATTTGAATATAACCATTGCCATTTTTTACTCATAGAAAATGAAGCTAAGGGTGGAATATACAACAAAACAAATAGGGGAAAAGATAAAAATAGAGAAGAGGGAATAAACGAATATCCTTCTCCTTTGTCTTCTTCCCTTTTCCGTCCTTTTTCTGCCCTTTCTTCTCTGTAAAATGTTCCCATTATTCTTAGCAAAGGTGTCGATTGCCTCACTCTAAAGGATGTACTTGCTTTATAAGGAGCCTTGGAATTAGGGATTTAACTTCTTACATGGACGCGTGTCAAGCAGCTGCTGCAACGGGGACCACTGGAAAAGTGTTGATGCCATCTGGATAACTAACCTTTGAGCGCACGAGATTTTCCTCTCCTTTTAGCACCAGCTGGACTACAAAACAAAGTCCCATGCCAGACATGCATGGGCTCTGCTATAGCAACAATGATATCCACGCTGCAGCATTTTCTTTAGCCACTATGCTCCTAAGGTTCCCTGCACAGAAGCACGACTTTATGCATAAAATTACTCAAAAACTATTAGGAAAGCTAGTAAGGCAGCAAGACTCAAAGATAACTCTAAGGGCATGTTTACCAATTAGCATGTTCATACAACCAAAGTTACGCACTTCTTACTTTTTCTCTATCCTACATTTACTAAAACTAGGAAAGGTAAAGGAGAAGTGGGACCCACCCACGACAAAGTCTCAGTAAAGGCTTTGCTGATTTTAGGGGGAAGTCTTTCCACCCAAAATAGAGGGAAAAGACTTCACGTTTCCTACTTTTTTATGGAGCCCACCACTAACGAAGATTTTCCTCCCCTACCCCTCTTCTTCATGAGAGTTCATCTGTCTTCGTTGTGTGCAACTTCTTAACGAGAGTTCCCTTCCTTGTCAATTTTTCACCCTTCAGCAAGGTTAGTCCTTTGTCCATCTTCTCCATTCCTTCACTTTTGTTGATCTATGCCACCCATTCCCTGTTCGTTTCTCTTTTATATGATTATTGGTTATTGTTATTTTCTGTTTCTCTTGATTTTTGAGCGATTTATACATCCATGGTTACTGATCTATGCTTCTCTGTGATTTATACATTTATGGTTACTGATCTTTGTTTTTTTTCTGTTTCTATGTGATTCTTTTCTGTTTCGCTGTGATTTTTGAGCGATTTATATATCTATGGTTACTGATCTATGCTTATTTATGATTTATCACTGCTACAAAAAGGGGTTAGATAACGGGTAAACTCTGTCATTATAACTCTATATTGACGGCTGACAGACTGTCATCTACCGGGCTATCATCTTTAGTCATTTAAAAAAATCATCATTATAAGGGGTACAATGATGGGGAATCCCCGTCATCGTAAGTACCTCGAAAAGTAGATAGATGACAGGGAATCCCCATCAAAAAACATATAGATGATGGGGGTTCTCAGTCATCCAAAGTAACTCTGCGTAGACTTTAGATGATTGGGAATCCCCATCATCTTAGTTGCCGCCAATGGCATATAAATGATAGGTAAAAATGTCTTTCAATGACAGTGGGTTCAATAGCCTAGTGAGTATCATCTATCCAACAACTAATCCAAAACTAAATATATTTTAAATCATTTTAGATATTTTAAAGAAGATTATATTGGGCATTTGTAGCTGGAATGCACATATACATGTCAAGTATGCTAATAAGAGAATAGAATAATTTTCTAAGAAATATCTACTAGGTTAAGATACATTTTCTGACTTCCCTTTAAGCCTTTACGTCTAACAGTTTTATAAGCATTTAATTTAGTAATTATGATTACATTCTTACATATCTGAAAGCTATAACCAATTCCAAAATTATAGATGACTACATGGCAACCAAGTGTCCAGTAATTTATCTGTCCAGTTCAGAAAAATAGTTGTGTAAATCTAACTTGATACATCTCCGGTAAAATATTGAACTGATGAACTATCGTTACTGAAACACTAAGTGGATCCTGAGATGCAACATTCTCCGGTAAAAGAAAACCATACCTGATATACCCCCCCCCCCCTCCAAGAAAAAGGCAAGAATTAGAAGGGAATGAATATTAGATACTAGAAACTAAAAGGAAGAACAGAAAAAAAAAAACATCCAACAATCATTTACCTTCTAGCAAACTTTTGTTGGGACATTCTAGTAGGAAAACCAGATCGTGATGTACGAACAACTTCTAGGACTTCACAACATCTCAACTGCTGCAATACAAGTCATTGTTCATATAATCCAGGATATTGAAGGTTGTTGGGCTTTATACAACGTATGAAATGAGGTGTTGTAGTTCCCAATCTTTGCATCAGTTGGAATAAATGACCCTAAATAACCAACATTTTATTAACAGCAATGTCCCAATGAGATAGTTAATTCCAGACAAAAAACTGTTATTAATGAAATATCTCAAGTTTCCAGCCTAGTTATCTGTTTTATAATTAAATTCCTCCATAACAATTCCGTTAAAGTATATATTTAGGAGAAAACCCCCAATTGAGTTCCTCATGAATCCATTTTCTGTCTCGTTGTGCTTTGTTCCATTTTGAGCCTCCAGCTTCCAATTAAACATGATAGTTGACACAATCTATTCCTCAATCCTCTCCAAGTATTCTGAAGCTTAAGTATAAACTAAAATTATGCAAAATGCTTTCATTGAAGAATTAAATGCTTCTGCAAATTTTACCTATTAGCATATCTATGAATACTTTATTGAGGCCATGCTAATAAAACAACGGTATCTAATAAAACAAATGCATACATTAAAAAATTTATACCTTCTCAAAAAGACTCAGACAATCTTGGTTGTCATCAAAATCAACTTATGTCCAGTCAATTCCATCTTGGATGTATTCTTGCCAAAGAATGTCAATAGGTCAGAATTCATACAACTTATCTATCAAATAGCAAAGAGGGAAATCTATGAAGTGGGAAAAGGAAGACAATATAATGAAATAAAACTAAATTTGTTATAACAAACAAAGCTGGAATCTACTCTCCTAGAATCTGCACATTCAATAACACTAGTAAAGAAATCTGACCCGAGAAACCTTATAGTCTATTGTTCCAAACTAGAAAGTCACTATGTTCTGATGCCGGATGGTAGCATAAACTATAATGAATCAATTAATTTCCCAGAGAGTAACTGTAATCTTACCTCTTGTTCTAGTTTGAACAAATGACGATTGAAATGTTGCTGCAATCTCTCATTTTCATAATTAGTGCAGAACTTCTCAAAGCTATTCCTCTGAATTTGACAAAATAGAAAATATGTCAGGAGGGGGTAAAAGTAATCGAACATACATCAAATGATTCGAAGCCATAGGTATTAAGAATACTAATGGATCTATCGCTACGTTGTTTGCCTACAGCAAGAGATTTGTTGATTTGGTCAACCAACCAGCCAAACAGACAAGAATAAATTGACTTGGCCAAAGCATCTCTTGTATCAATTGCCTGCAAGATAAAACAGAATCGAAATCTCAATGTGGAGAAACTCTAACTATAGATTCAACCAAGTGGACAGTACTCGATAGTCATATTTTAGAAATGTAAATTTACAACTTCACAAAATCCTGAAATTAGTTATAGTTCCACACTAATTGCAGTTTGCCATGGCATAAGGTTGGTCATTTTTTTGGTGGAATGGTGGGACCAAAATTCTGTTATAAATAATATCATAATAAGACAGGCTTGAAGGAAGTCATCACTTTAGTTATCTGGATCATATTCACAAACATCAAGCTTTTAACCTAATGTGCACCACTTTTTCCTTTCTCCTTAAAGCCCAAGCATAATTTATATCGATGCTTTTACAAAGTGAAATCGATGCCAATAGATATTTATATTCACAAACACTAAGAGTAAACAATACAACCAAATTCAATGGCACATCATTTCTGAGCACTTTTTTCAGCAACCGGATGTTGTTCAACATCCAATTTAAAGACACTACATAGTATTGAATATACAGCAATTCCATAATATCAATTACCTACTGGAAGGACATTCAAAGAGAGGTCAAACGCTAATTAACTACTGGAAGGACATTCAAAGAGAGGTTCAACGCCAATTAACTACTAGAAGGACATTTAAAGAGAGATTCAATGCATTGATTTCTTGTGACCTCTTCTTTAATATAGTGGATAACTTTTACCATCAACAATGACACAATACCAAGGAAGTTTTCTTACTTGTGCGAGGGTTAGCTTCTAGATAATATTATCATTCTCAACCCTCATTTTGGAGTTGATAAAGCCAGGTTGAGCTCCTCAATATCACACCCAATGAGTTTTGCAACAGTAGATAGGCTTGATGAAATGAAACAGCCAACCTCATAAATCATTAAGGCGTCAACAAACAATTGAACATGGATAATGCAACCCTATTAAGTAAACGAACTACTTACAACTTTATGCAAGTAAAAGTCTAACCTACTACTAGCTCATTAAAAAATATGCAGGAAGTGATATAGCTTTTAATTTATAGAAAGGATGAAACAAATGACAAACACATATCTGTCAGTGGGTATAGCTGAAGCATAGACAATGTACAGCTAATGGACCAACACTCAGTCCCTTACTACTTTAGATCTTTAGTTGATTTGCCTACTTCCCCAGTAACAATATGAGCTTAGTTCTGACTCATTTAGGAAGTACATGAGTTACCATATATAGGTCCATTGAGCAAACTAGGGGTCAAAAGCTTATTTATTGTAAAATAAACAAAGTTCTTAGATGTGTTAAACGATGTATAAGAATGTCATGGTAGTTATCACGATATGTGGGATTCTGCAACAGCACCAGAAACATCTATACCATAAAATAAAATAAAAATCTAAAAGTATCTTACCTTCATCTACCACAGCTTCAACATGGTTCTCATTGTCTATCACAGTAAAAGAAACATCTCCTAGCCACAACACTACAGCAAGCATTGAAAAACACTCTATCGGTCTTCTTTGCCGATGTGAAAAACATCTAGAGCTTCCTAGGGGTTTCGATGACTGAAAATCAGGATTTTCAGGGAAAAATGCAAAGTGGAAAAGATGCACAAATTTCCTTTTTCCGAAAATCAATCAGTAAGTAAAACAAAAAAAAAGATAATTTCAGAGGCAACGGAATAGACTTAGATCACCACCGCGCTTGGCGGAGCTGCAGTCAGAGAAGCGAGAGGCAAGATCCTTGAACTTAGCCTTTCTAGAAATGATATCGTCTCAGAAAGCCTTAAGTTGAGAGACGACTTCATCACGGGTGGTATTCTTGATGACTCGGCCTTCGGGATCCTTCTAAGAGGCTGGTCGTCTGAGCCCTGGTGCTTTATCAATAGATGCGATGCTCGAACCTGACTGGTTTTCGTTGGCGAGGACATTTTTCTCTTCTTTTCATTATGTTTTGCCTTCACCGTTCGATCTCCAAACGAGATCGAAGAAGCTGATTTCTTTCGCTTACAATTTGAACTAGGGCTTAGAGAGAGAGAGAGAGAGAGAGAACTTCTTGGTGGAGAACTCGACTTTGTGCACCAAGACCAGATCAAATAAGCAGGAGAGAGATGGCGATGGCGTCTGAGTGAGAGGTCGAGAGAGAGATGGAGTTGAGGGAGAGGCTCAAGAGGGAATTTGATTTAGATTAGGTTATAACATGACATTTTGGTAAATAAAGAGTGTAAAAAATAATTAATTTAAAAAAATAAAAAAGATAAATATATGATGACATGTTATTTAGAACCTGTCATAATAGCAAAAAGTAAAAAATGTCATTTTTTCAGTGATAGGTTTAAGAGGCATGTCATCAAAACCAATATCATGTTGTCATTAAAACTCATTTTTGTAGTAGTGTATACATCTATGTTACTGATCTATGTTTTTTTTCTGTTTCTATGCGATTCTCTTATGTTTCTCTACAATTTTTGGGATGATTTATTGATTCCTTCTCCATTCATTTTTTATCTTCGTATTTAGTTGTAAAATTATGCTCCATTCATTTCTGTTTCTCTGCGATATTCATGGGAAACAAAAGTAAAATTATGCTTTGTTTTTGCTTCATGTAAAAAAATGATTGTTATTCTATTACGTAGATATGGCATTACATAGATATGGCATGATTATGTCCGTCGACAAAGAACAAAATTCTTGTCACAATGAACACATTGGTAATGATTATACACATGTATTTTATTATGTGTGCTACTAGTTATGCTTATGCATACAAGTATTACCAAAATCAACGTAGAAAAACAGGAATTGAAGTGATTAGAGAGTGTACAATCAAATGGAACACTTATATGACTTAGTACACTCAAGTGATATGACTTGCATGACACAACTTAGAATGTATATATATATATATATATATATNTATACATTTAAAATGCTATGTCACCTACGATCAACTAAAGGATAACTAAGAAGTATAAGGAATGTGTCTGTTAAGGAAATGGTAGCAATGTTTTTACACATTCTTGCTCACGATGTCAAGAATTGGGTAATAGGTTTCAACTTTAGAAGATCGGGACAAATCATTAGTAAGTACTTTCATGCATGTATAAGAGCAATGATTCTTTGTCAAAAAGAATTTTGGAAATCACCTGAGCTGGTTTTGGAAAATTTACAGACAAAAGGCGGAAGTGGTTTAAGGTATGTGTAATTCTGAAAGTACAATTAGAACCAAACATTCTATTTATTATACTAATTATCTATTCTATTCGATATTATCTATTCTACCTGAAAGTACATTTAGAACCAAACATTATATTCATCAATGTACGTGTGCCTAAAGCGGACAAACCAAGGTACAGAAACAGGAAAAATCAAATTGTAACCAATGTCTTAGGAGTTTTCTCTCAAGACCTGCACTTCAGTTATGTATTGCCTGGATGGGAGGGCTCAGTACATGATAGTCAGGTGCTTAGAGATGCAATAAGTAGAAGAAATGGTTTAAAAGTACCACATGGTAATTTAATAATCAACAAGTTGAGTTCATGCTTAAAAGACATTTGTTTAGATTTACATCATGGTGATATCATTACTATTCAATTTAGGTTATTATTACCCAGTTGATGCTGGTTACACCAACTGTATTGGGTTTTTAGCACCTTTTAGAGGGCAACGATATCACCTCAGTGATTGGCAAGATGGATGTCGACCTGCTACCCCAGAAGAAATATTCAATTGGAAACATGCAAAAGCTAGAATGTCATAGAAAGGAGTTTTGGATTGCTTAAGATGCGTTGGGATATTCTTAGAAGCCAATCCTTCAATAGCATTAAGACTTAACGTCAAATAATATATATTGGTTGTATGTTGCATAACTTCATACGCAAACATATGCCTGTGGATCCCATGAAACATGAATTGGATAGTCAACAACCAACTTATGAATAGAGCTACATTGATAATGACTACATTAGTGCAATTGAAACATCAGACGATTGGACTATATGGAGATAGAACCTTGCACTGGAGATCTTTAATGCTTGGCAAGCGAATGGAGTTTCACTTGTTTATATGATTTGGATGTGTTCCTTCTTATTGTGAGACTTTTTATGTTATTTATGTTTATTTTGATTGTATTATGACTTATTGTGGGTTCTACATTGATGACAATTGGGCTGATTTATTGATCTATTGGACTTATGTTTTTTAAAGTGTCTTATTTCTTCTCCTCGCTCTTGTTTACTCATACTTATTTATTCGTTAGTGTTGTGACTTCTTGGTGCTTACGGAAACAAAGTGTGTGTTTTAGAGAATGAGTAGCAGCAAAAACTTTCAAAGAGGAAGGCGTATGAATAAGCATTATTGGACACTAACAGAGGAGAGGGTGCTTGTGGCGCGTTGACAATGGGTTTAAGAATGGTGCTTATGGTAAACTCGAGGAGATGATGGAAGCTAATTGCCTTATTCTGAATTGAATGCATCACCTCATATTGAGTCACGAGTGAAGTATTTGAAGTAGAAATATAATGTTCTACATGACATGACAACTGATGATGATGATGAAGAGGAAGGAAGAATGGAGCGATCTCAACATATACATTATGAAAATGTTCCAATAGACTTTACAACCGAGAGTCTATTTGGAGACGATCGGATTTATTTTACTCAACAACCCACTCCAACACTCGTTGCTTCGTCCGATACGAGTCCTACACTCGCGAAAGCTAATCGTAAAAGGAAAGCGTTAAAAGTGGATGATATGAGTAGCAGTTTTAAAATCATGGAAGAATCTGTTACAACAATTGCTCCAAACATTATGAGATTGATTGAGGTGCTATCTAATGATAAATAGGTGGTTGGCTTTCAAAGTAGACTTAAGGGTGAACTGATTAACATAGAGGGTTTGACGGCATTGGAAATATTTCGTGACACGAACATTTTGGCTATGAAGCATGATCTGTTGAGGGTATTATTCACAATGAATGCAGAGGAAAAGAAGGAATATGTCCAAATTTTACTAGAGCATGGCTTATGAAGTTGAATAAGATTTTTAGGATTAGAAAGTTGGGTAATGGATATGATTTTACTAAAAATTGATTTGTGATGATCTGAAAAATGTTTTGTGATGAAAAGCATTGCTGAAAAATGTATTGGGGTTGTTTTTGTTTCATTGCTTATGAAGCAGGGATAATTTGTAATGTTTTTTTATGGAAGACCTTGCCCTTTTTGCTACAACATATGGAATATTTTGATAGTGTCTCATTTTAAATGTGCCTTCTGGTATGCCAGACAAAGAATGGTGCCTTATTATGATTGTGCCACTTCATTTTGATTGAGAATTAGTATGTTTGCTTGTGTTCTTATGAGAGATAGTGAATGGTCAAAAAGGTTCTATCAAACACAACAAAGTAGCTTTGAGTTGCACTTCAATTTTCAGAAATTATTCGGAACATTTCCTTTTCTTCTTTCACTGCATGATACGAAACCTCCAAGAATAATCTTGAGAACCCCTTTATGTATAGGAACCCACAAAGCATTAACGTGAAAACCCCAATACTCAATTCGGCAACAACCCCTAAGAAAATGCTAGAAAAACAGATTTCTTAGATAGATGATCAAGAACTAAAATAATGAAAATTTGTTTCTGAATTTCAGTTTCGAAACACTCCACAAGAAGGTGATCAATCTACTTGAATGTTTCTTAAAGCATGTATTCTAATCAAGAATACAAAGATAAAAGCAAAACAACCTTTTGTTTTTTCTTAAATTAAAATTCTGGACCCTTAAAACATTCTAGCAAGGCATATTTATAGCATTTACAAAGGTTTCCTAAAATCCTAAAACTCAAGAATAGGAAACTAACCTAATTATATTTTAAAAAATAATTAAAATAGACTATATCAAGCTAAATAAAACCAATGGACTCTAAATAAAGTCAAATTTCGTTCAGCCCAAGAGGTAACACAAAAATGGCCCATTACATACTTAATTCAACCCATTAGTAATGTTGACTTGAACAAAGTTGTACTGGACTCGTGCTGCACTTATTCCAAAGCTTTGATGTCCTTGTAGAACTTCAATAGCTGAATTGACTAAGCCTTGAAAATGGTGGATTAAAGATTGTTGAAGCTTCTTAGACCGCGACCTTGTTATTGGTCATTGAGGCATGCTAATTGAACTAGAAATCTCTTGAACTTGCTCATTGCCTTCTTGATTATGCTCATCTTTAAGATGTTGAATCCTTGAAACTTGGTGTGTAGGTTGATCCTTAACACTGCACTTCAATTTTCAGAAATGTCTCATATTTTCATGTTTGTTTTGTTAGCTTTGAAAACTATCATCAATTAAATATCAAAATAAGTTCATAGTAGTGTAAATATGTTCATAAAACTATAACAAAAGACTCGTAGAATGTAAAAAACGTCATCAGAGGATAAATTTGTAATTGTGCATTATATTTCCCTTTGTTGATATTAGTAAACACATCAATGGGAAAGTAAGTCCTTTTATGTTTCCTTTTACCCATGGTTAGTAAACAAATCAACAGGAAAGACTCATTCCTTACCCATTTCCATATCAGGAGAACTATAAAAATGGCCCCTTCCCTAGCTCAAGTTGCAAAAATGTCCAAAAAATTTTTTTATTGCGAAAATTATCAAAATATGGTAAATATTATTACTTACAACAGTGTAATTTTGATAAATAAATTATTTACCACTGTCATATTCGGCCATTTTTACAAATAAAAAAATTTTGGTCATTTTTGCAAATCTGCCCCTAAAACCTGTCTTTTCCTGCTATTTTTCCTTCCATCTTTTACCTTTACCTTTACCATTTTTAACTCTTTATTCACCTTTCCAAATTAGTAAACATGCCTTAAATCCTTAGAGTTCTCACATCCTCAAGCTTAAAGCATTACTCGTCTTCGAGTGATGTTAACCAAAACAGAAGACTCGCTAAATAAGTAACAATAGACACTACTATCCCCAAACTTGTCTAATTCTACTTTTAAATATAAGCCAGAAATCTAAGCTCCTTGATTAACCTGCTCAACAACTTACTAGAAAAAATGAACAAAGAAGTTTAATTGGAATTCTCAAGCTTACTGAATTGAGGTGCTATCCTAATTCTCTTCAGTGTGTGTAATAAAAATTAGAGCTGCTCTCTCAGGTTGCTTAGGTTACTTTAAACAAAGATCATAGGCTTAAATTGTGCACTCATCTAGGCAACCCATCTTAACAGAAAACAGCAAGCAGCATGAAGCTTACAAATCAAAGGGGGAAATTAACTACAGTCATGAAGATCATAAAGGAATTTAAGCACTAAGCTACATTCTTTTTATTCTATTGACTTGTTTTCTCTTTCTCTTCTTTTTAGATTAGAATACATCTTATATTATGCTATCTTTTTACGTGAATAGTCAACACTTGTGTGAAGATACCCGATTACTCAACAGTATTACAAGCAAGGATGTTACTTTCTTTATTCAGCTTTTGCTTTTGCAAAAGCAAGCTCATATCTCTGGCTGCCTTTTTACACGAATAGTCAACACTTGTGGTGAAGATACCTGATTACTTAGCAGTCTAAGATAGAGGAGTCATTCTAACCATTTTTTATCCTCTTCTTTATTCAAGAAAATTTTCTTTAAAGCCAATAGAGCAGCAAAGTTACATACAAAAATTCTATAAAAAAAATCCCCCCAAACTTAAATATGTTCCATGAGGATTTACTATAGCACTACCAGCTTCTAGAATTTCTAGACGCTAGGATGAGCATTAAACCATACATTAAGCCTTACTCGGGTTTAAAATGTCATAAACCTCCCAACAGTAGCTAACTGAACTTCTAAGTGCAAAAAGGAAAATGGAACTAGACTTTACACTCCCAAATTCAGTGTCATCTTAGAATAACTTGACATTTTTATCAACCTTCATTTCATTTTTCATTTTTTCTCTTTTTTAGATGCTTTAAATATTTATTAGTTGAGCAGATTATTAGCAGGCCTAAATTAAAAACTTACAAAATAAAAACAGAACTAACATCCTAAAATTTACAAAGCAAAATAACTCAACAGCTATAGAGAAATGGCATAGGCTTTCTCCCACAAACTTAACACTTCCAGTGTCCCCATTGCAACTATAAGATGCTAACTCCATAAAAACCCATAAACAAAAATAACATAGAAATAGAAATCAGTCCAAACACATTCACCAGAAAGCAGAAATGAAACATAAAAAGTAAGTGAATAAAAAGAAAAGGATCAGAGAGGGTCTCCCCTGATGCTACTACAGCTTTCACTACATTGAGGAGCTCCTAAGCCCTCATCTCCCTTTAGAGGCAGCTTTGAGATTTGATAGTCTTTTCTACACTGATTGTAATTCCTCCCGAATTCCGTCCTTTAAAGATTGCTCTTTCTCAACTGTTTTGAGTTTCTTCTTAGCACTAACACTAGATCCAACTTTTGCTAGTTCTTTCTTCTTTTTAGTTGATTTCCCTTTAGACTTAACAGTGTGAGGGGATTATTCTTCCTTCCCATAATGATACTTCTCTAGGCTAGGGGTTAACTACTTCCTCTTCCCTTTGTCTTTTTACTTTTTAGTTGATGATTTAGGTGGTGGTGGTGGTAGTTCTTCATCCTCACTCTCCTCAGCTTCTTCTTTTTGCCGCTCATCTTCCTCATCTTCTTCATTGGCTTCTTTATCCTCCCCATCCTTTTCATCTTAAACCTCTACATGTTCATCCTCACTCTCAACATCATATTTTTCCTCCTCAGTTTCTGCTCCATCCTCTTTGCCTTCATCTTCTTCCTCTTCCATAACTTCCTCCATCTCACAGGCTACCTCATCTCACTTAAATGGCTTCTCCTCACCCTTTTTGTCCTTTATTTTCTCCTTTTCCTCGGTCTTCCAGAGGTGAAGAATAACCTCTTGAAAGGGAGGCAGAGGCTAAGTGGGCTTCGTAAAGTTTTTCTGTATTCTTTTCTGTAGAGCATTGTCCTGTGCTTGATCATATTCTCAATATGCTTGACTTTGGTGTTCCAGCTGCAGCAGCAATTTCCAGGCTTTCGTTTGTAGGGCTTCCTGCTGGACAATCTTAACATTGATCTTCTCCATTATTTGATCAAGGTTAGTGGTATCCATTGCCTTCTATTTAATGTCTTGTTTGGAGGATGATGGCTCATTGGGTCTTAACCATTTTTTCTACAGCAAACCTTGCTATAGCAATTAGACTAATTGCCCTACAGTTTATCAATTTCTCCTCATCACTAACAAAAGGAACAAGATTAATATAACACAGTTTGGTCATTAGCAAGGGAAAACATACACCTAATCTTCTTACCAGCACATGCCCTTATTTCTCTAGAGATAATACGACCAACATTAATTGATTTTCCACTCAATAAAGCATGCAACTGAATCAACCATTCTTTTGTGATAGTTTGTATGTATGTTGCGGGGATGCTAGTAGTGTAAATAAAATGATACCAGGCTTTTTCCCTAGGCTTAAGAGCTAACCTAAGACAAGTTCTAACCCCTTTTATAGACACACTCTGCCATTTAGTACCAGGAATAATTAATTTTTTCAAGATAACATTCAACTTTACCTCGGATATCTTTTTTGTCAGAACAAAATATTCATCATCCAAATCAAAAACAGAGTTTATAGCTTTAGTAGAGAAAGAAACAAGAGTGCCTCACATTGATATAACATTTCGATTTGGACTAAGAAAATTAGCATAAAATTCTCTTACCAGAGGAACTATTGCACTGTCTGAATGCACACAGAATCTTTTCAAATTCCTTTGTGTAATAATGGTAGCAATATCCTTGGGGAGACCGGGAGAAGGAATGAGCTCTATTGTGAAGCCTTTCTCTTCATGGAATTTCTTCACACGAATTTCTTTTTATCTCTTTTCAACTTCTTCGCTCATGAATTTCTCAGTAACCACGAAATTTTAGGGTGACTTTTTATTTTCATCTTGCTTATTACATTTTTCTTTAAAGAAATGGAAGGGAAAATCTCTAGAGATTAGAAATGAATTTTAGGGTTTATCTACAGACAGGGAGCTTCGCGCGAAGGTATGCAAGGGAAGGCTTTTAAATTTCAAGAGGTTGCATGTTGAAGGTGGCAAATGGGCTTTTAAATTTAAAGCATATTGAGCTCCTCCCTACCATGCGGCTACCTCCAAACTGATTCAGCACAAACAATTCAAAACGAGGGTGCTTCACCGAGGGGAGAGATTTGAATTTCACGAATCTCCATCGATTCATTACTTAAAGCATGAATATTGCAAGATATTTTAGCTAAGCTGGCAAGCGCTTGTTGTAGCTTTCCACTTATGGCATTGCAGCAAGTAGTTCCCAAAAATGCCTTTCTTCATTTAATAGTTATAATTTCGGTGGGCCATCCTATTGTACCTTCCTACAAAATAAAACACACAAGATCCTCCTTTGCTAAGATATCAAATTAAATGAGGATATTTCTATTGAATGAGGAATATTCTACATTAATGATGGGAATAAAGGAGTTAAATATGATATATTCTAAACTAAATTAAACAAAAACAAATCAAAATCAAAATTAATTTATATGGAAATGAATTAAAAATCAAAAACTCCATACGATGCCTCTCATACGCACACTTGTTTTTTAGTCTTCAGCCTGACTTGGGCTTACTTTCACGGGTCAATAATCTGCGCTGAGGTCTTCACCATGTCCACCCCATTGCCTAATATTGTTTCACCCTCTACCCAATAACCTTAAATTATCTCCTATTCTTTTCATCCAATAGATCAACAACTTTATATAGGTATATTTTGATTAATTTAAATGAGCCAGACCATGGCAACTTTAACTTCCCATGAAATAGTTTAAGCCTCGAATTGAATAGTAGAACTTGGGCCCCTAGCTTTAACTCTTAGTTCACAATTATTTTACCATGTCACTTCTTGATCTTCTTTTTATAGAGTCTAGCACTTTCATATGAAAATAGTCTGAATTCATCCAATTCATTCAATTGCAGGGCTATATTCTCTCCCTCGACTTACTGATCCAAATTCAACTTCTTAACTGCCAAAAAGCTTTGTGATGTAGCTCTAATGGTAAGTGGCATGCTTTGCCAAAAACTAAACTATAGGGAGACATTCTTAGAGGATTCTTGAAGGTAGTTCTATGAGCCCATAGTGCATCATCAAGTCTAATAGATCAATCCTTTTTTGCTAGGGTTGACAACCTTTTTCCAAAGTCCTCTTTATCTCTCTATTAGATATCTCCACTTTCTCACTTGTTTGTGGATGGTATGTTGTATAAAACTTATGTTTTACCCTATACTTAGTAAATAGCCTGTTGCAAAAATATGTTCCTTCATCACTTATGATCGCTTTAGAGTCCCAAATCTTGTGAAAATGTTCTTCTTGATGAATTTTACCACTTCCTTTGCATCATTTGTTGCCAATCTTAAAGCTTCAACCCACTTGAAGACATAGTCTACATCCACTAAGATATATAGTTTCCCAAATGAAGGTGGGAATGGCCCCATGAAGTCTATCCCCCATACATCGAAGAGTTCAGCTGTCAAGATACTTTGAGTGGCATTTCTTGCCTTTGGGATATGTTCCTAGTCCTCTGAAAATTATCATAACTCTTTGCTACTTCATGTGCATCCTTAAAAAATTGAAGCCCAAAAATAGCCAGATTGGAGTACTTTGGTTGCTGTCCTTAACCTTCCAAAATGCCCTCCATAAGGAGAAGAGTGACATTGTTGCAATATTCTATGAATTTCTTCTTTTGGGACTCATTTTCTAAAGATTTGATCAGGCCCTTCTTTGTAGAGGTAGGGGGCCATCCCATTAGTACGCCTTGATTTCTTGAAAGAATTTTTTTCAATTGTTGTGAATTGAGCTCAGGAGGTACAACTTCACTCGCTAAGTAATTCACAATGTCAGCATACCAATGGGCTTTTACTTTTGAGATTACCAATAGCTATTCATCTTAAAAGGTTTCTGGAATAGCTGGATATGTTGTAGCTTTGTTCCCTGCTTCCAATCTTGCCAAATGGTCTGCTACTTGATTTTCTATGCTCTTCTTATCTTTGATCTCAAGGTCAAATTCTTGGAACAATAAAATCCACCTGATAAATCTAGGCTTTGCATATTTTTTTAAAACCAAATACTTGATGGCAAAGTGGTTAGTATATATTGTCACTTTAGTGCCTATGCGATATGCTCTCAACTTATCAAAAGCAAACACAACAGCTAAAAGTTCATTTCAGTGGTGGTATAATTCAATTGTGCATCAGTTAGTGTCATACTATCATAGTAGATAGAGTGAACAATTTTACCTTTCCTCTACCCCAAGACTGCTCCAACTGCATAGTGATCACTACCATCACACATTAGTTCAAATGGTAACTCCCAATTAGGTGCTATAATGATAGGTGTTGAGACTAATGCATTTTCCAGTTCAGTAAAAGCATGTCTACATTCATCAGTGAACTCAAAAGCCCTATTATTTTCTAGTAACATGCATAAAACTTTTGATATTTTAGAGAAATCTTTAATAAACCTCCTATAAAATATAGCATGCCATAGAAAACTTTTAATGTCTTTCACTATGGTGGGAGCAGAGAGTTTTCAATAACTTCTATCTTTGCTCTATCTACTTCAATTCATTTCAAAGACATTATATGTCCAATGACTATCCCCACTTGTACCATAAAATAATATTTCTCTCAATTGAGGATCAAGCTAGTTTCTTTACATCTTTCTAAAACTTTTTCAAGGTTAGACAAATATTTCAAATATGATTCACCAAACTGAAAATTCATTCATAAATACCTCAAATTTTTACTCCATTGTGTCTATAAAAATTACCATCATTCGTCTTTGAAATGTTGTTGGAGCATTGTATAGCCTAAAAGGAATCCTTCTTAAATCAATGGTTCCGTAGGAGAAGGTGAAAGTGGTCTTCTCATGATCCTCTAGTGATATAGCTATTTGGTTGTAGCCTGATTATCCATCTAAAAAGTAGTAATATTCCTTTTCAGCAAGCCTGTCCAACATTTGGTCAATGAATGGCAAAGGGAAATGATCTTTTCTGGTAGCTTTATTCAGCTTCTTGTAATCCATGCATACTCTCCAGTCGGTCATTGTTCTTTTGGGGATCAATTCATTATTATCATTGGCTATAACTGTTAGTCCCCCCTTTTAGGTACACATTGGATAGGGATGACCTAAGCACTGTCTGAATGGGGTAGATTATTCTAGTATCAAGCCATTTAATTATCTCTTTCATAATAACATCTTTCATGATTGGATTTAATCTTATTTGCTTCTCTATGGAATTGGCACTCCCCTCTTCTAGTAGCATTTTATGCATACAAATAGAAGGGCTTATTCCTTTAATGTCAGTGATCTACCAGCCTGTTGCTCTTTTGTATCTTGCTGAGACTTCTAGTAATAACTTCTCATTTTCATTTCCTAGGGAAGAAGAAATAATAATGTGTGGAGTATTATTCTCACCTAGATAAACATATTTCAAATGAGCAGGTAAAGGTTTTAATTCCATCAAAGGAGGTGAGTCAATAGAAGGTAATGTTGGCTTGAATATCCTTTCAGATAACTATAATGATTCAATTTGTTTTCCAAACCTTGGGATAACTTGCTTTACATCCATCCATGTGACTGCCACTTCCCCTTCATCACTGCTATCTTCTTCCAAAAGTTTCAAAGTTGACTTTGCTTAGTTGCCTTGCTACAGCTTAAACACAACTTCTCCATAACTACGGAGTCCATCACAGAAATAGTTGCACATTCTTCTATGTCTTCATCAGGGTACTTCATTGCACTAAAAAAATTGAAGGTTATCTCTTGATCATTAACCCTCATAGTAAGATCTCATTTTTGTACATCTCTGATTGTTCTACCTATGGCTAAAAAGGGTCTTCTTGTATGATAGGTACCTCCATTCCTGCCTCATAATCTAGAATGGTAAAATCTACTAGAAATACGAATCTCCACTTGTACCAGAACATCTTGTATCTTTCCTTCTGAAAAGACATAAGACATGTCAGCCAGCTGTAAATAAATGGTTGTTGCTTAGCTTCTCATATTCCCATCTTTCTGAAGAAGGACATGGGCATAAGGTTGATACCTACAATCATATAAAGTTCTCCCATGGTGGGTTTTTCCAATTGCACAGGGCATGGTGAAGCTTCATGGATCTTTAAGATTTGGGGGAATCTTGTTCTGTAGAATCTAGCTGCATTCTTGGGTCGAAGCTACAGTCTCAAATTCTCCAAGCTTTCTCATTTTGGTCAGAATATCTTTCATAAATTTGACATCTATTATAAAGCTTCTACTAGAGGTATATTTATATGCAGTTGCTTTAGCATGTCAAGAAATTTGTTGAATTGGCCATCTGTCTTCTTCTTTTATAGCCTTTTAGGAAATGAAGGCAAAGGACTCTCTATGTCTTCCACCTTGGTTGTTCTAAGAAAATTGGGGATGTATTTCTAGTATGTGTTGTAAGAGATTAGAGTAGAGGTTGTTGTTGTTATTTCTGTTAAAATTCCGTACATAGTTCACAGAAGTTGAATTCCGTGAGAAACTTTCAAATAAGTGTTCTTTACAGATTGCTGCATGCCTTGATTCTGATTTTGATTTGTTGTAGGCGCAATAATTAGGGTTTTTATCATGTTTGTTAATGAAGATACTTGAGCTGTTAAGGCTGTCATAGCATCTAGATCATGTATTCCTCCAACTCTTTTACTTGTTGTTGCTCTCGCAGTTGGCCATTGGTAATTTTTTCTTGTTATCCTCTCAAGAATTTCGTAAGCCTCATTATAAGACTTAGATAAAATGGCTCCACTTGCTAAAGCATCAACCATCAATCTTGTAGAAGAGTTTAGTGCATTATAGAAGGTTTCCATTTGGATGCAATGTAGGATCCCATGGTGTGGACACTTTTTTAACAACTCCTTAAATCATTCTCAAGCCTCGTATAAAGATTGATCCTCTAATTGATGAAAGGAAGTAATCTCATTCCTTAATTTAGCATTCTTTGTTGGTGGGAAATACTTCATCAAAAACTTCTCAGCAAGATCATTCCAAGTACTAATGGAATCTGGAGGTAATGAGTTTAACCAAGCTCTAGCTCTGTTCCTTAAAGCATCTTATAAAGCTCCAAGTATCTTGAAAGCATCACTAAAATCCATGAAAAGTCTTAAGTGCATATGGGGATCTTTCAGTGGGCAGTCCATTAAATTATCCAACAGTTTGCAAGATTTGGAACATGATAGGCTTCAACTCAAACTATGGAGCTTGAATCTCTGGCCTTACTATTCCAGGGTTTATTGTCTGTGGTTGAAGAATGACAGTCTCTAATTGATATTTCTCTATCATTCGCCATGACTATGACATTGTTGCCATTATTAGCTTGATTGGCATTTTGATTCATCCCATTTAAAACCATTTCTTCTTCATTAGTAGTCATCTCTCTAAAAGCAGTTAATCATCTATGCTCTCTTCTAAACTGTCTTAAAGTCCTATCGATTTTTGGGTCAAAATTAAAATCGAGTAGTTGATGCCTACGCATAAAATGTATCTCAAATTCTTGCATCATAGCAGTAGCAACAACAACAACTTTAGATTCAAGTTGATCTAAATAATGAAATTTCTCCTTCAGTCCCCGACAATGGTGCCAAAAACTTATTGTGAGTGATATATACGCAAGTGTCTGTTTCATTAACAAGTAATAAAGTGATAAATAAGTGTCGATCTCCACATGGACTGATGAAATTAGATAGACCAAATTCAATTCAATTGGAAATAGAGTAACTGTAATAATTGATTCCAAGTAACCTAAAAGTAAAGCAGAAGCACTAATTTTAAGTAAAATGGGCTAAAGTGACACTTGCAGAATATGGGGTTTAGATTAAGTAACATTGGTGTATTCAATAATGAAATGAGCTAGCATGGTTAATTCCCCTTATCATTAATATTCCTAGTTAAATCTTCTTATGTTGCTATAGGTTCTTGATAGCATTAACCTCAGCTATTTAACACAATAGATTTTCATCCTTGCATTCATTAACTCTAAGCTTAATTAACTTATTCCTAAGCCTAATTTAGATTAGAGTTACTTCTTATTAGTTCCGGCTGATTAGTTTATAAAGTGAGCATATATGCATATATTACTCACAAAACACTTAGATCTATAGTATTTAAGCATTCAAGTATCTTTCAAGTAATATCCATTAGATTAAATATTTCCAGTATTTACCCCAACTTGTATCTTATTAGAGATGGTCAATCAATAATAAAATATGAGCATTAGGTACCCTTGAATGAAATGCTACCGAGAAATGAGCAACAGCAACTTCATCAACTAGAAATAAAAATTTCAAGGTTCATTTCTCATACTAGCTTCATTTTCTATAAGTAAAAAATGGCAATGTTTGTATTCAAATATGTTCTTAATAAGATACAAGTTGATGAAGATACAACAAAACAAATAATAGGGGAAAAGATGAAAATAGAGAAGAGGGAATAAACGAATATCCTTCTCCTTTGTCTTCTGCCTCACGTCCTTCTTCACTTTTATGTCCTTTTTCTGTCATTTATTCTCTGCAAAATGTTCCCCTTATTCTTAGCAAAGGTGTCAGATGCCTCCCTCTAAAGGACATACTTGCTTTATAAGGAGCCTTGGAATTAAGGCTTTAACTTCTTACATGGATGTGTGTCAAGCAGCTGCTGCAATGGGGGCCACTGGAAAAGCGTTGGCGCCATCTGGATAACTAACCTTTGAGCGGCGAGCTTTTCCTCTCTTTTTAGCTCGAGCTGGACTACACGACAAAGTCTCATGCCAGGCATGCATGGGCTCTATTATAACAACGATATCCACGCTGCAACATTTTCTCTAGCCATTATGCTCCCAAGGTTTCCTGCACAGAACCATAACTTTATGCATAAAATTGCTCAAAAACTATTAGAAATGCAAGTAAGGCAGGAAGACTCAACAGAAAACTAAACTTCAAGAAAATAACATAATCTAAGCAATAAAACGATACATTACCCTAAGATTAGCAATAATTTAGACTTAGAAATGAAATGATAACTCTAAATCCTTAGAGTTATCAGGGGCACATCCCTACACGGAACTCTTAGACACAGATAGTGGTTATGATCATTTCCATGCACCCCCTCCATCCCTTCCACCTTTTGTCGTATAGAAACAAAATATGTGTACATAAAATTGAAAAGATTTATCCTTTTCCAAGACAGATTCTACTTGGTCTCAGAATCACTTTTTTATGGCTCTTTCATCTTTTTTCTTAAAAAAATTTATGGGCTGTGGTTATCTTTTTGGAGTTTAAGATACTCCAATCTTATATATCTCATTGTATTATCTTTCTACTTTTTATATAATTTCTCTGTTTAGTATAAAAGCGTAATTTGAAAAAAAAATCTATTATCATTGTCAAGGTACTAATTTTCATTTTTCCTATGTAATTTAAATAATTGCTTTGTCATGCTATCAGAAATATGAAAAAAATTTGCCTAAGGGTGATGGATAAGTGGTGAACATTGGATAATTACATCATTCAAATATGTGTTCACAAAAAGGTTTGAACTATCATCTAAATTCTAATATAGGGAAATGTTTATCTTATTAGTTATAGCTTGCATATGATTATTTCAAAATTATAATAAATTCAAAAACACACGTAAAAAGCCAACTTAGAAACAAGAACAAGTATGCCCCAATAATAGTTGATGAAAGAGAAGAGAAATTGAAAAATCCATAGATACCGGAAAGACGTGTTTGAATGGTGAAAGTTTAAGTACTAAAAAGAGATCTTGTCTATGCAATGGAACTAGAATGGTGTGCAAAGAGTTTGGTAATCACGTCATACATGCATAGATAAGGATGGGACAACACGCTAGAAACAAGTTCTCCTCCCCCAAATACAACTTAATCCAGCAAATGATGAAGGATATCAATTTAAATTTAAGATAAAATAGTTTCATGTACGTCTGTAATAAATAAAGCTCAAGAACAAACCATACCTCATGTTGAAGTATATCTACCTTAGCATGTCTTCTCTCATGGGCAACTATAAGTTGCACTATCAAGAGTTACTTCAATGTATACCACAAAAGTTTTGATAAAATCAGAAAGCACCGGCCAAACAATAACGTATACAAAGAACATTGTATATAAGGAGTTAATTCTCCAACCAAGGTATGATCCAATAAATCATGTCTAATGACTTTATATGCATAAATTGTGCACATCTTTAAAAGTCATTTCTCAAAAAAAGCCTTCCAAACAAGTTATCCCACTATAGAGTAGGAGGTTGTCATCGACAAAGCGAAAACACCACAACTGAAAGACAAGGACTCGCCATAGTACATTTTGTACAGAAGTTTCAGCACTAGCTATTAGATTAGGCACAAAATAGTCTATGCAAACCATCAGGCCTTGCAAAAGTGGGGGTACTACTAGCCTGGCCGAGCATGCGAGACGACGTTTCTGAGTATGTGAAGGCATGCCCCGTATGTTAACAGGACAAGGTAGAGCGGGACATACTCCTAGTGCTCTTACGATCATTCTCTGTTGCATTGGTGTTTTCATTCTCCACTCTCCACTATAACAAAATGTTTCCACGAATTTGTTAACTTCCACTTTCTTTCTTCTTGAAATTGTAGTAGTGAAGACATCTATTCGATGTATACGGTGTTCAAAATATTGACATCATGGATCTTTAATTGTCGAGCGGTATTAAAAATAATAAGCACTATAAATCCCAAGGTTTTGTTTTTGAATAAAAAATACCTTCGTCAGCATTTTTTAAATGTGCTGTTAATAAGCCATTGCACTTGATCCTTTTCATCCCATTGAACTTTTACCTCGTTTTCTAGGGTTCTGCCAGAACAAGATCAATTTTACTTTCAACTTACCTTCTTAGCGCTAATCTTCCTTTCCGTAGGCAGGGGCCCGTCTCCCTTCTCACTTTGGTCTTCCATCTCACAGGCAGGTCTTCACAATCAGTCCTAAAATCTAGAATCGGTCCTTCTTTTTTCTTCTAATTTCCCCAGTGTTCCTTCCATTCTTGGCCAAAACCTGTGGGACGAAATTAAGAAGAGTCGATGCTTTAAAGCTCCATTCTGCTCCCTCACCATGTGAATCTCTAAGCCCATTTTCTCTCTCTAATTTCTCTCTCTTCTGCAATAGTGCCCTTCGTATATTCAATTTTTGGCTTTTATATTTGATTTATTTATTAATTCGCCAGAACATAAACAAACCCAACAGAGAATTAACAGTTTGCAGATAAAATCACAAAACTAAATCCAAAGTCATTCATTTATTTTTGTCTAATTATTTAGATTAGAGCACACACTTGGTTTTTGAACTGGGTCTATAGTTTTACTTCTCTGTGCCACTTCACTTCGTGTTTTAAATTCATTTTTCAAAGTCCCATTCAAAATTTACAACAATAGAGAGTAGATGAGAGAATGGAAAACAAAACCATCACTGATTTCTCTACCAACGTATAAATGATAAAAAAAGAAAATACGTATAGCCAAAGCCTACAAATTAAGTAATTTCGAGCATATGTGTTGTCCAGGAATCATGGTGATATTTTTAGCTTGAGAAGACATGTTAGCAATAGCAGCTGAACAACGCTCACCCTTGAGAAGAAGCGCGAAGAAGACGAAGAAGGGGTAGGATATGATAAAATTGAAATGAGAAAGTGATTTTGTTTTAAGGTAAAAGCTAAATGAAATGACCAAAAATATGGTTTTTGTGGATAATAGGCCTCAGTAACAAGTACTATACATTTATATCTCAACTCTATGAGATGGTTTGGGTAGTTGCGTTTTCAATTGCCAGTGGCTCCACAATAATGGCATTTGTCTTTTCAACTTGTTCACTTTTTCAGTACCCTTACCTTTCACAACTTTCGAGTTATGCTTCTTAGCCTTTTTCGGACCTCTTTTGTGTTTCTTTTTTGCGCCAGAGGTGGAAGGCTTGCTTTTAGTAAAGTTTGTCTCTCTAGTCTTCCTCTTGGCCTTTAGAAACAGGGTCTCAACAGCTTGCAGTTCCTTCATCAGCTCAGGAAGTGAGTACCTCAACTTATTCATCAAATAATTAAGTTTGAAATTCTCAAAAGTGTCAGGGAGTCTCAATGATCATATCAAGTTGTGTCTCACCATCTACCTCAGCACTCATGATCTACATCTCATTCAGATAACTAATGATCAGTATCATATGTTCTCTGAAAGGAGCTCCAAGTTCATCATGTAGTTCATGAAGTTTCGCACAGCAACTTGTTTGACTTGACGACCCTAAACTTCGAACATTTTGGTGATGTTCAACATCATATCAGCTGTAGTTTCATGTTCTGAAATTGTCCAACACAATGCTAATAGAAGCCAAGATGTAACATCTGACAATCTCATCAGAACGCAGCCAAGAAGCATAAGCATTATTTTCTTCTTGAGTCGATTCAGCAATAGGCTCAACGGGAAAGGGGTGGTGAGCACGAACTTGTGCTTTTCTACAGTTAGTACGATATTATGATTACGTTTCCAATCCACGTAATTTTCACTAGTAAGTTTATTCGCATTTAAGATAGTTGGGAGAGTGGATAGCGACATGATTACTGAATAGAATAAATAAAGCGGTGTAAATAAATACTCAATCATTTAGAAAAGTATGATGCATGATGAAAATACTTAAAAATTTAAAAGTCCAATAAAAAAACATTTCTTCTATGATGTTACGATCAACAACAATAACTTGTCTCAACTAAGGACACCCAAGCTACCTCGTATCATATCAAGACTCATCTTGTTTGGTTAACGCTTCTCAAGATGTTACTATATCTAGCTTAACCAATCACCAATTATTTTGGTCACCTTGGCACCATTGACTAGCCCCTATGAGGGATTCCAATGTGCTTCGGTCTAAGTGTTTAACCAACGCGCCAGCTTTAAAGGTTGTCATGAACCAACAGTCCGTCTAGGGATGGTCCTGCCTCACCACTTCTTTTACAAGTTTTAGCTTCTTAAGCAGCTCGATGACTCAAAGTGACACGATTCTCATGTTTCTCCCACTAAAGAGATGACCGCTAGGGTGGCTCTAAACAATTCATCGTGCCACGATCAAGTTTACATTAGGGACCTTGAGAACGTTTCAACGTAAACAACTCTCCCACTTAGTTTTTGGAAAAATAAATTTTCCGTTGTTTTTTCATAAATTATAACTCTTTATTAGTTTGAAAAAAAATATGTTTTAAAAATTATAAACTTTTATAAAATTTAAATCCCAATTTAAAATTTATAACTTTTATAAAGTTCACATTCTATTTAAATTATAACTCATTATAAATTAAACTACAATGATGTTTGTACATGCTACATGACATTTTGATATTGGCATATCCCTATTTCTATATGACATATTATATGATGAAGCGAGATTAATAATAAATCATCCATTTAAAATTAACCTTTCTATTGACTCATTTCTAATTACAACCCATAAAAGAATAATAAATAAATTATAATTCATTTAAATACTAATCTGCATGGCGTCTGTAATTGTTTTCTTATCCTTCAGTAGTTCCACCAATTTTTGTAACTCTTTATAACAGTGCAGTCTCAATTTCAAAATTTAAAATTTTGATTAAAACCTTTTAGTTAAGGAAAATTATTTTTCTAATTAAATAATCCCTCTAAAGTCTTTTTAAAATTTAAAATTTAAAAGATAAAAATATAATTAGATAATTATCTTTTAAATGCAAAATTCAATAGATAAGATGGATAACTATCCTTTTGAATTCAAAATCTAAAAGATAAAATAATAAAATAGATAATTATCTTTTAAAATCAAATTTTAAAAGATAAAATAGATAATTATATTTTAAATATTTGATACCATTTCTTTTGAACTTTAATTATCGTTTAATCGCTTAAAATCTAAAATTTAAAATTCAAAATTTTAAAGATAAAAGATGAGATTATGGATTTTGCCAAACATCACTGGGTTATCTAAACCCTAATTGTTATCGCTTAGGGTTTCACAAACCCTAGTCACCACGCAGAGCACTGCATCGGACAGCAGGAGGCGGCGCGGCACGACGGCGGGTGACAACAGCAGCGGCGGTGGCGGCAACGATGACGATGACGGCAACGGTTTTGACAGTGACTTTTTGAGGCGGCGTGGATTAAATGGAATTTAAAAAATGAAACTTTTACAATAAAATAAATTACATAAAATCATATACCTCAATTTTGGCGAACATCAATTCTAAAATTGAAAAATAAAACGTCTATAGCCAATAGATCGGGATCCATTCATTCACATTCAAAATAATTTTGAATCTACCATACAAAAATATGCCAATATCACAACATCCAAAAACACATATGTTTAATCACAGAATATGTATAATCAAGAAATCAAACCTCTGATACCAATTGTTGAATCGGGTTTAAAATTTTGAGAAAAAATCATTGAAGCACGAACGGTTCGTGGGCGGAATATCAAAAACTTTTACATCAACCAATTTAATCATATCAAATATTAAAATAATATATCTGATTATACATACAAAGTTAAACGTACTCAAAAGAGATAGAATCGATTTATACATTTTCGTTGTATCAGAGACTTTCTAAATTGATGGAATCCTTATTAAATGATTCGTGTTTTTCGATCTTCAAATCCAAGAACTTAAATTAGTCTTCGCACCAATAACCACTCGTTGGATTCATATGTATGTCTTGCAAGAAAGTCGTTAAGAACTGAGTGTGGGCTCTCAAAAAAAATGAGGAAGAAACATCATTTTTCTCTTCCTCTAGTGATTTCGATGGCAAGCAGTAGGAGAGGAGAGATAAATCTTTTTCTGCTCTATCTAATTAGGGTTGTGTCACACACTTAGATTAGGGAAGTAAACCTAATGACATCCCTTATATAATAATTTTAGAATCTTCACATATATCCCATATATGTATAATTTCTGAAATTCACACACTTATTCTTTATTATTGCTAAAAATTGTATATCTTCTTAAAGTCCATTATATTAATTTTTATCAATCTAAATTGATAAATTTAAATTGATTTTCATCAATTAATTAATTATTTTTTCATATTTACTAGTAATCAATAATTAAAAAATAATAAATTAATTAATTTGAACATCAATTAATTACTCTTCACTAATAAAGTGGCAACACTCATCACATAAAGGTTCAGAAAATCAAAACACATTTTGATCTAACTTATGTTGTTTCTTCTATTCCTGTCGTCATGAGCTACTCTTGAGACCGAATGGACCCACTTGAATAAAACTATAGGATTCAAATACCGAGCGAATTCATCTCTACAAATTCCATACCTATTTAATCCTGACATCGTACGACTCCATTATATGTTTGATACCGAATCAACTCTCGATTCATGCGCGCTACATTTTCTATTGGTGCAAATAAACACTTTTATTTTATGGTCTACATAATATTTTAACATATTACCCTTTGTGAATATCAGTAACAAGAGCGGTATGTAAAATTACCATTTTACCTCTCTTGTTATTATTTTCTTAACTCATTTATTGTCTAGTACAATTCACAAGTCTTATTCAATGACTCATTTCATTGAGTACTTGGCCAAGTTAATTTATTCACACATTCATCAATAAAGCATAAGGTGATATTGTTACTTTCACAATCTAATCACGAATGTTCATATATGTTAGTCACGCAACTCCAACATAGTTGAATTACGATTCCAACAGTTGAGGTATTGTCCGACAATTCGAACTCACTCCTTTGGAATATCAAAGACCACAAGTAACTAATTCAAGCTTCGTATTCATCTCAGGATAAAAGTAATTACGAAAATATCCTTAATGTGTAACAATTTGATTTAGAGCTAGGTAAACGATTTTGCTCTAAACTAATTTGTTACTAGTCTATTCAACATGTTTCATAACATGCCTAGGTCAACCGTCAGAGTCTTCACTCTCATGCCACAAGACTGGCATCCTTTGGTTCAATCTTACAGTTATAATCAGACTCAATTGCCCAGTTGATCCTAAGATTGTGAATATCGTTCTGAACTGTTTCAGAAGAGCATGTCTGGATGACCCATCTGTCTTTACTCTTTTTAAGTTGACAATAGTTCTAGAACTTGAGTAAATTATAAACACACTTTAATTAATAGAAAAACTTTCATTCATTCATTAAATTCAATAATACAAAAGGCTTGAGAAATAACTAAATACTCTTAAACAGTAATTACACCCTAATTTATGGACATAATTCCAACACTAACAACCATTTATTAAAGATTTCATACTTTAATATGTTGCTGGTATTTTTATTCATTATCTATATCTCGTACTAATACAAGATCATAGTCTCATTAGTGAATATGAAATTTTCATATATTTATATAAATTATTCAATAATAATTTAAAAGTACAATTATAAGAAAAATATAATTTCATATTAAAATGTCAATACACATGCTTTGAGGGCAAAACCCCAACACCACTAACCATACATGTTCTTCTCTGCAGATGCTTGATTTGTCAAGGGAGCTGGCTGATGACGAGGTGATTATGGAAGTTGGTAGTGGTGCGCCCGTGTCAACAAAAGTATTGAGAATAGTCCGCTTAATTTTAGAAATAATCATTTAGTTTTGAACAATGTTTATTTTATTCCTAAATTTTTGAGAAATTTGATTTCTCTTTCATTATTGCATGAACAATTTTTTGAAGTTTCTTTAATTAATAATGAGTTTATTATTTTTAAGAATGGATTCAATATTTTTCATGCAAAAGTTTTGAACGGGTTGTATATGATTAAACTGACTAAACCAGCGTTAAATAATTCTAAATTATTTAAAATGGCAAATCCTAAAAGTAACGAATGACAAAGAGTTTCTCATAATGATTATAACATCTATCTATGGCATCTTAGGTTGGGACATATTGATCTAGATAGATTAAACAGGTTAACAAAGCATGGTGCTTTGAGAGAACTAAAAGTTAGAACTTTTCATGTTTGTGAATCTTGTCTAAAGGGTAAAATGACTGAGAGACCTTTCACTGAAAATAGTAAAAGAGCTGATGAACCATTTGAGCTAGTACATAGTGATGTATGTGGCCCGATCAATCTACAAGCTAGAGGTGGGTATGAGTATTTTGTCACTTTTATTGACGATTATATCAAAATATGGTTATACTTACCTAATGCATAGAAAGTCTAGAACTTTTGGAAAGTTTAAGGACCTCAAAGTTGAAGCTGAAAAGCAATTAGGTAAATCATTAAGAACACTTCGATCAGATTAAGGTGGTGAATACTTGGATTTAGAATCAAGGATTACCTGTTGTAGTATAGCATTATATCCCAACTCACAATACCTGGACCGTCACAGTAAAATGGTGTTTTTGAAAGGATAGATCGAACCTTATTTGATATAGCTAGGTTGATGTTAAGCTAATCATTACTACCACTCACTTTATAGGGATATGCACTTCAAATGGCAACTTACATTTTGAATTAGTGTCTTCTAAGTCTATAAGCAAAACACCTTTAGAATTATGGAATGGCTCCAAACTCATTTTGCATCATTTTCGTATATGGGGTGTCTGCTCACGTTCTTAGACCTGAGACTGGAAAGTTAGAATTGGGGTCTGAAGTGTGCATATTTGTTGGCTATGCTTCAGAGACTAGCGGTGGGTACTTTTATAGTTTCAAGGACCAAAAGTGTTTATATCGATAAATGTCACCTTCCTTGAACACGACTATATAAAAAACTACCAACCTCGAAGCAAAGTAGTTCTCAAAGAATTAGTTTCTGTTGAGATTATACCACCTTCATCATCAACTGATAAATGACAAACCACGAAAACCACAATTCCTATTTAGGAAACCGCGGTGCAACGTCGTAGTGGGAGGGTTGTAAGACAACATTCGCTATGAACTAGTGGCACATGTCCTAGTGTCAGACATTGATAAGAACGAACCATTAACTTAAAGAGGTGATGGATGATCATGAAAAGGAGAAATGTGAAGATGCCATGAACCAGAAAATGAAATCGATGTATTCCAATTCCCTCTAGGAACTTGTAGATCTACCTGAAAATGTCAGGGCCATTGGATGTAAATGGATCTTGAAGAGAAAAGAGGTGCAGATGGGAAAGTAAATATATTCAAGCCATGGCTGGTAGCCAAGGGCTTTACACATAGGGAATGAGTCAATTATGAAATGAGTCAATTATGAAGAGACATTTTCCACTATTGCCCTGCTAAAATCCATTCACATCCTTTTGTCAATTGCCGCTAGTTTAGACTATGAAATATGAAAAATGGATGTCAAGACATCTTTTCTAAATTACTCTCTTAAAGAAAGCATTTATATGATGCAAAAGAAGGGTCCACGAAAAAGGGGCAAGATCAGAAAGTATACAAGTTACTTAAATCCATTTATGGATTAAAATAAGCATCTAGATCTTGGAATCTTACCTTTGATGAATTATTAAATCATATGGCTTCGAGAAAAATATTGACGAAGCTTGTGTTTATATATACATCAAAGATAAGGTAGTGGATATCTTAGTTCATTAGGTTGACGATATTCTATTCATTGAAAATGATGTAGAAACTGTGTCAAAAGTAAAGAAATGGTTAGTTGTGAAATTTCAAATGAAAGATTTGGAAGAAACAAGCTATGTTCTAGAAATCCAAATCCTAAGGGAGAGAAAGAACAAATTCTTGGCACTTTCTCAAGCATCTTATATTGATAAGGTGCTGGAGAGATTCTTTCTGGAGAATTTCAAGAAAGGTCAACTACCGACCAGACATGAAATTATCATCTCTAAGAAGCAATATCCTAAGCTACCTCGGGAGGAAGAGGATGTGAGAAAAGCTATTTATGCTTCAGCTGTTGGTAGTCCCATGTATGTCATGTTATGTACGAGACCAGACATATGTTATACAATAGAAATTGCCAGTCATTATCAGTCAAATCCTAGTTTAGAACATTGGATTACAATAAAGCACATTCTCAAGTATCTTAGGAGAACGAGAAACTATATGCTAGTTTATTCAGGTGGAGACCTGAACCCCACTAGATATATTGATTCTGATTTTCAATCAGCCAGAGACACTCAAAAGTTGACGTCTGGATCGGTATTCACCTTAGGTGGTGGAGCTGTAGTCAGGAGAAGTATTAAATAATCCAGCATTACAGATTCCACTATGGAAGTCGAATATATGGCGGTTTGTGAAGCTGCGAAAGAAACGGTATGGCTTAGAAAGTTCTATATTGATTTGGAAGTAGTTCCAGATATGGACAAGCCACTAATCTTGTACTGTGACAACAATGGGGCGGTAGCTAATTTCAAAGAACTGAGGAGTCACAAGAAGGGCAAGCACATAGAGAGGAAATATCATCTTGTAAGAGAGATCGTGCATCGAAGGGATGTGACTATTAAAAAGATAACGTCAGATCAGAACATGGTTGATCCTTTTACCAAGACACTTCCTGCAAAGTTGTTTGAGGGTCATGTGCGTAACATGGGGTTGAAAGAGATTCCACATTTGCTTTAGGAAAAGTGGGACATTGATGGAGGTTATACTCTCAAAGCATGTGTATTGACATTTTAATATGAATTTAATGGAATACATTTTTCTTATAATTGTTCTTTTAAATTATTGTTGAATAATTTATATAAATATTTGAAAATTTCATATTCATTAATGAGACTATGGTCTTGTATTAGTACGATAGGATTAAGATCATAAATAATGAATAAAATTATCAGCAACATGTCAAAGTATGAAATATTTAATGAATGGTTGCTAGTACGATTCACTAACATTATGAATGCATGTCATCTAAATCTAGATCATTTATGTGGATAGACATCTTCATGAATGTATTTTATATAATAAGATTATATATAACATGAATGATGTGCATTAATATCTTTATTAATTTACCGTTTACCATAAAGATTTAATGAACATCGATCTGATGATCATACATAGATTAGTCTGAATCTTGAGTAGTCATGAACTCTTGTACATCGCTACTGAATCTTTTGATTCACTCGTTAAGGTTTGTTTGTAAAACATGCTAGTGACTTTTATTTTGGAGATTCAGTGATGTGGATGGCTAAGAACATGATCTTATAAAATTTGAAATCCAAGCTTTCCTAACGGAGTAGATTGGTTCTCTTAAGTGTTAATTCTGAAACCGAATGGTTATTGAGCTCAAATTTATAATACGATTATAAATTAGTCAATCAGTAGTGAATTAACGGTACTTAAAGATCAAGAGGTAATTAGAGGGTAAAATGATAATTTTGATCAACTCTTATTTATTAACCAATAATCTCTAAGAGTACAATTTCATATTTATAGTGGAGTAATAATTGAATTAATAAATAATATTATTTAATTAAAAAATTTAATTAATAATCTAGGTTATTGGAGCTTAGGATTATAGGTTCATGGTCACCAAGTCACCTCTGTACTACACAGTCTAGAGTGTGAATATTACAGAATATGAGAAAAAGACTAACTTGCAAAAGGATTTATATTTCTAGGGCAAGTACATAATTATGAGATAATTATGTGATTAACTAATTAAGAATTAATTAATTACTCTATATTAATTTTCAAAAATTATATATATAAATAATTATATCGATTAACTTTCTAATTATCGATAAGTGAGATGATATATCTAATTTGTGAACTTAGGTCATGTTAAATTATTATTAGATAATAATTCAAAATTTGAATCAACTAAATCTGTTATTTGTGAACTAACAGATAAGCTAGTTGATAAGGATGATCAGATAAGTTAATTTTGAATTAACTAATATCTAGATATTTATCCTATTAAAATAAAAAAAAATTACAGAAAATGGCACGTGGCATGTTGAACTTCCACATGTCAATCACTGATTGAGAATCAGAAATCGACGTGGACTACTGTATTGTTGCATGGCACTACAGTTAGGTGTACAATACAGTAGTGCCACCTGGCACTACAATAGTGTCATGAATTACAGTGACGTGGGCACACTGTGATACCTCACGGCACACTGTAGTGACTTGTGGCACTGCAGTTGTGCACAGTTATAGTAGGTCCCGCTGTAATGATAATTTTGTGATTAATTATCATTTTGTGTATATTCCTAAAAATATGGAATGCCTAAAATATATATATATATATANATATATATATATTCTATTGGGCTCAGTGCTAGATTTTTTATGCTAACACATAGTTGCTATCAGGGGTGAAACTCTCTTATATTAAAAAGTTAATCAAAAAGTTTTGTGAGAATAATCATTGTATTCTCTCCGAGATTAGTCTCACTAAATTATTCTTTCTTCAAAAATATCTAGATCCCATGTGTTGGGTACATTTAGAGACAGAAAAGTGTTCTTGTTATATTCTACATACTCATACACGTCCTAGTGTTTTTGAGATTTAACTTGAAAGATCTTGGTGTAGATTTCGAAGTTCGTTATTCTTGGGAATGGAAGATCATTGGTTTGCAAGGACGTTTGATTAGGCTACAGGAGGTGCATATTCTATATTCATGTATGTCTTCAATTTAATATATAAATATATAATGGATCATATTGAAAGTCGTTGCATCGCGTTTATTTTCTTTTATCGAAAAATATTCATTTTTTTATAATTTTTTTAAAGGCCCCATATTTCAGCCGCGCGAATGCCGCGTTTTCAACAATATTAACATTTGCGATGACAGTTGTAGATCTACCAATTTAATTCTATACCAAAACTAAACTATATATATTATATGAATTATTCTAGACGGACTAAGTTTTAGACTAAGCTTTAATTGACCAATTTATGTGTTAATCATCTATAAGTTGATGTTTTATTACTTATTAAAACTATTTTCTAAAGTAGCTTATGAATGACTAATACATCATTTGGTCGATTAAAACACGAACTATGACTTAGTCATTTTAGAATTGCTCATATATATTTATGACCACCTATACACAAGAATGATTTAATTCTAATCTATTTATAAGAGTAAATATTTAACCACAAAGAAAAAAAATTAAGTACAATTTTGCATCTTTAAAGAGTAAGAATCATTTTCAAATATTATTATTTGCCAATGTTTTAAGTATTTTAAAGTTTAAATTTGAGAAAACCATTCGAAGCATTCTTGTAGGGCCTTCAATTATGTTAACCCGCCCTTGCGCGTAGGGGTCCTTCAACAGCAACATCCTCGGTGTTGTTCAAGGGCTGCCAACCATGTTTTTTTAGATTTTTTCTCTCGTTTCAGGTGTGCCAGAGACGACGAATCATTCAACAAAAAACCTTGTGGAGATTTTGACATTCATAGCTGGTTTTGGCGCTCTTATTTTTGAGTGAGGAGCAGTTTATCAAATAAAGGCTGTTGCGTCGCGTAACCACCACTACGTAACGGAAGCGGAGCTAAGAGAGTTCACCGGCGTCGCGGCTGTTATCATGACGTAACAGCCATGACGAGTTGCAATGGCCGATATTTACCGCGATAGTCACACCCATGAATCTGTAAAAAGTAAAAGAAAAAAAGTAGAAGAAAGTAGGGGAAGGGAACTATGTTAAACTGTAAACTAAAAAGGGGAAGCGATGGATGTGGGGGTGTGGGTGTTTTTTTTGTCAAACTTACGCTACAAATTCTAAAGAGAATATAACTCAAACTCACGATCTTTAAGATATGAATATGGGGTATAATCAATTGCCAACCTAACTTGTCGAGGGTGTTGGTGTTTGTTGGGGAAGAAGATGGAAATTGAAAGTATAAACTCTTTATTGGACATAAAAAATGTAGTAAATGTGTAAGTACTTTCATAGTTGGAAAATGTGTGAGACTCTCTAACTTATTCTGTCATTTACCATGCAACATTCTACATTTTAGTTCTCTTAAAATTGGAAAAAAAAATTATTTTTTTCATCAAATATATGTTAGGGTTCATCAAATACGTACTAGAAGTTTACCAAATATATAATGAGATTCATCAAATACGTACAAATTAATAAATCTTGGAGGGGTTCACCAAATACGTACTCGTGTTCAAAAAATATGTACAGGCGTTCACTGAATATAAATGGAGTTCACCGAATACGTATAAATTAATAAATCTTGTAGGGGGTTCACCAAATACGTAGTGTGGTTCACCGAATACGTAGTGGGATTCACCGAATACGTAGTGGGATTCACCGAATACGTAGTGGGATTCACCGAATACGTATTGGGGTTCACCAAATACGTAGTGAGTTCACCGAAAATGTATTGGGGTTCACCAAATACGTAGTGGGGTTCACCAAGTACGTAATGGGGTTCACCAAATACGTATAAAATTATTAATTCTTGGATAGTTTCACCAAATATATACTATGGTTCACCAATTGCATATTAAGGTTCACCGAATACGTACAAAATCATTTTTGGTGAACCCTTCTAAGAATTATTAATTTTGTATGTATTGGATGAACCTCAGTACGTATTTAGTGAACTCGAGTACATATTTGGTGAACCCTAGTACATATTTGGTGAACATCTCCAAAAAAGAATTTTTAATTTTTGGTGAACCCCCTCAAGATTTCCTTTGTACCGGTGATTTTTTTAACCAATACCCCCGATTTTCTAACCTATAGCGATGGTTTTTACAACCAATACTGGCGGTTTATGCCCCTATACCGACGATTTCTGGCGACTTTTCCAATTAGCGGCGGTTTTACTGTTTTTCGGCGGTTTAGCATCAATACAATAGTTTTTCGGACCTTTTTACAACAGTTTTTCAACAAATTCAATTTTTTAAAATTGATCGTATACTTGATGAATCACAAATAAAGTTATCAAGATTCTTGATTTTTCAATGTGAACATTAAGCACCTTCACTTATATTTTTAATTAGATTTGAATTAAGTAATTAATTATTAAAATAATTGAACATTTATTCATAAACGCATAAGAACATATTCTTCATTATATTGTTGTGATTTTATTGGGTTAGGTAAAGATAGGTAAAGATTCCCCAAGCAATTGAACATTTATTTATAAACTCGTTAAAAGTTATCATTGATAATGTTATTGTGCTTATGTGACAAGTATCGAGCGAGACGTGTTTTCACCATATATAATTATAGATCGTGATATTATGATGGCCGACAAATCCTATTTATCGGTTTTTATGTACTTACTTATTTTATCACTTAACCATATTTTCATGCATCTCAAAGAAAATTAATTTTAAATTTTGGTGAACACCTCAAGCATTTTTTGTAAGTAAAGTATTTTGGTGAACCCCTTCAAGAATTATCAATTTTGTACTCGAAATATTTTGGTGAACCCCTCAAAATTATTTTTGTACCCCACTAGAAATTGGTGAACACCAAAATACAAATTCAATTTTTGTAAACCCCTCCAAGAAATATTAATTTTACACGTGAAATTTTTTGGTGAACCCCTCCGAAAACTATTAATTTTGTACGTGAAGTATTTTGGTGAATCCCTCGAGATTCCCTTTTTACTCCACTAGAAATTGGTGAACACCAAAATACAAAGTCAATTTTGATGAACTCCTCAAAGAATTATTAATTTTGTACATGACATATTTGGTGAACCCCTCATGATTCTTGTTGTACCCCACTAGAAATTGGTGAATACCAAAATACAAATCAATTTTAGTGAACTCCTCTAAGAATTATTAGTTTTAGAGGTGAAATATTTTGGTGAACTCCTCCAAGAATTATTAATTTTTTACGTGAAATATTTTGGTGAACCCCTTAAGATTTTCTTTGTACCCCACTAGAAATTAGTGAACACCAAAATACAAAGTCAATTTTGGTAAACCCCTCCAAGAATTATTAATTTTTCACGTGAAATATTTTGGTGAACCCCTCCAAGAATTATTACTTTTGTACATGAAATATTTTGGTGAACCCCTCAAATAATTTTTCATTATTTAACAAATATGTATGACCCCAAAGATTGGAGTGAACACCTTTAGAAGACTCGTTCTCTAAATTTAAACATTCACCAAATTTAAAAAAAAAACATATTCTCCATACTTGTATATTGCGTCTAGACCAAACGCCATCACCACATGGCCAAACGTCATCACCACATGGTGAAACGCCACCAACACATGGTGAAACGCCATGTGTTGATAGCATTTAGAGCCTGTTGATGGTGTTTGGGCTCCCAAAGGTCATTTTTTTAATACACTTTACCTAACCTATGCCGGTGGTTTTCTTGTCAGTAGCGGTGGTTTTCGTGTCAATGGCGGTGGTTTTTGCAACCTTTACTAGTGGTTTTGCCCCTATATTGGTGAGTTCTGGCAATTTTTCTAATTTTAATGTCTATTGTGACGGTTTTAGTGTCAATTGCGACGGTTTTAGTGTCTATAATGGTGATTCACCATTCACGAACGGCGTTTGGAGTCCAACTGGTCTATTTTGGACCCCAAACGCCACAGTGGTGTTTGGCTAAGATTTAACAAAATATATTTATATGCTTATAAATTAAATCGTAAAACTGATAAATAGGATTTACCGGCCATCATAATTTCACGATCTATAATTATATATGTTGAAAACACGCTCGCTCAATACTTGTCACAAAAGCACAACAACATTATCAATGACAACTTTTAACCAGTTTATGAATGAGTGTTCAATTGCTTCGGAAATCACAACAACATAATCAATAATATGTTCTTATGCCTTTATGAATAAGTGTTCAATTGTTTTAACAATTAATTACTTAATTCAAATCTAATTAAAAATATAAGTGAAAGTACTTAATGTTCGCATTGAAAAATTGAGAATCTTGATAACTTTGTTTGCGATACATCAAGTATACAATGTCAATTTTAGAAAATTGAATTTATTGAAAAACCTTTGTAAAAATGTCTGAAAACCCATTGTAATGATGCAAAACCACCAAAAATTAGAAAAATCACCAGAAACTGCTGGTATTGGAGTATAAATAGCTGGTATGTGCTGCAAAAACCGCTGCTATTGACATGAAAACCGTCGGTATTGGTCACAAAAAATGGCGTTTGAGACCCCAAATGCAATCAGCAAACTCTAAACTTGAGGGTTTCGCCAAAATATTTCACTAATTATACATGGTGAAAATCAGTCTTTTTTAATACTTGTCACAAAAACACAACAGCATATTTCATAAATTTAAATAATCCATATATGATCGCGTGACATACATATTAATGTGCGACATATAAATCGGTAAATGTAAGACATAATAGTATGTAAAATGATAAATTTTGTGAGGTTCACCAAAAATTACAAATACATATTAATGTAAAATGGGGTTCATCAAATATGTATAAAATTAATCATTCTTGGATAGATTCACCAAAACAGGCTTTGTACATACTTGGTGAACCCAGTACGCAATTGGTGAAACCACTACGTATTTGATGAACTCCTCCAAGATAAATTATACATATTTGGTGAAATCGATTACATATTTGATGAACCCCACTAAGTATTTGGTGAACCCCACTACGTATTTGATGAACCCCTCTAAGATTTATTAATTTATATATTTTTGTAAACCCATGTACATATTTGGTGAATCCCTCTAAGATTTATTAATCTGTACATATTTGGTGAACCCCTGTACATATTTGGTGAACACCAGTGCATATTTGATGAACCCCTCCAAGATTTATTAATTTGTACGTATTTGGTGAACCTCATTACGTATTTGGTGAACTCATATACATATTTAGTGAACACTAGTACGTATTTGGTGAACCCTTGTACATATTTGGTGAACACCAATACGTATTTAGTGAACCCTCCAAGATTTATTAATTTATACATTTTTTGTAAACTCCATTACATATTTGGTGAATCCCTAGTACGTATTTATTAAACCCTAATACGTATTTGGTGAAAATAACAAATTACCGGCATCAGGGGAAAAACCACGGCATTGGAGTGTTAGCCGTTAAAATAATATCCATTCTACTTCTTTTTCACTCTTATAAATTAAATAATTAATCTAATATTGATGAAATAATATATATATATATATATATATATATGTATGTATATATATATATATATGTATGTATATATATATATGTATGTATATATATATGTATATATATATATAT
>QANY01002366.1:1937394-1959088 GCA_003255025.1 Datisca glomerata
AATATATATATATATATATATGTATGTATATATATAGTAAAACATAAATACATATATATATACAATATCATTCATTTACATTTTCTTTTACTAAACTAATGAGTTAAATAATTATTTTTAGTAATTTTAACTAAAATATTTAAAATATTGTTTTTGTCAAATAATTAAAATTGGAATGTCTGAAAAAAATTATAATCTAATACCTAGAAAAGAGCTTTCACCAAAGAGAAACTTTTGAAATCCATTTTTGCCTTCAAATTTCATCTTTTTTCATTTTAGAAAAACCTTTGCACTTTCCTTTTATTTTGTTTATTATATTATAATAGATCCATACGACAATACTCCTTTGTTTGTTTTTTTGTTATACATTATTAATAGAACATTTATCTTTAATTTTAATATAATATTTTGAGGCGTATTTTATGGAAATTAATATCATTTATAGTCTCTAATTTATAGTATCTATATACATATCAACAAACAACTTTTACATACACATATCAATAATCTTCAATATTCTATGTAATATAATATAATATATCTATAATTTCTTTTACTGTCCATAAAACCCATCTTTAAAACCTATACCAGGAAAGTAACCAACCTTTCATTTCACTTGTTATTTTTTTACCGTTTAATAAAATTATTGAAATTTTTTATTATCTATAATCTAAAAATAGTCCTTTAAATTCGGACTTTCATATTCTTTAATTTCAGGAAAGATTACGCTTGAGCAAAGTTTTGATTCTTTGTATTGATACAATGAATGATAGGTAAATTTAAAAGATTTTTATTACACATTTTCTTTTTAGATAAGATTACATTACTATAGAATTTGAATTAGTAATCTTGAAAAGTGGAAAAGTCATTTTGCGTCTAAATAAAACTCATCACCTTTTCTTTTTTCACAATGGCAACAAAATGAGACGAACAGATAGCTCTTCGTCTGTGTAATGAACATTGGAGAGAATAAGGGATTTTATTGCTGTTCTTATAAAATATGTTATTCAAACTGTTCTGTTCAATGCAATATTGTGCATTTTTTTATCCATCTCTCTACATAGGTATTTGATTGATTATTTGTAAATTAAAAATAGGTTGTTTCAGAATTTTATATTTAAGCTTTAACTGGAACATCCAAAGAAGCTCAAATTTTATTTCAATTGGTAAACTATATCTCCCTTCTCTCAATTCATTTGTCATCGAGTTCCTCTATGGCCTACTTTTCTATTTCAATTATTTTGGTCGTTTATTTTTGAATTATGCAATTCTATATCTATTAAGAGATCAGCCAATTGGTGTTCTGAATTTTTCTGAATTGTTCCCATGTTGAACTTTTATGCTTCAGTTGCTAGATTAAAGCATATTCTTCTAATGTTGACGATATTGTGTAATTTTTCTTCTTGAACCTATTTAATGACCGTGTTTGAATTTTATCAAAAATCTTATATTTTAATGACTGCTAGATTTATGCATGTTCGTCTATGGTTGACCGAACAGTGTAATATCATTACCAAGAAGTTTAGTGATGTACGAGAATATTTTTAATCACATAGTTACACATAAAACTAATTCTATGCATGAATCACGTGCAACGCACGTAGAAAATGCTAGTTGTTATTAAATGTGACTACGGCTTTCAAAAATTTAAAAAAAAAAGAATAATTTGATCATTTTGCTGAAATAAATTAACGACCGCGACACCCGTCACCCATTACATAATGTCCGTTACACCTGATTTTTGTGAAACTGTGATGACGACGCGACATAAACTATGACCGCGATTTAAAACCATGGTGAGGAGTCGTGGTTCTTGTCTCCAGATTGTAGTCTTAGGTATACTTCCTATACATTTGTAACGGTTTTTTCGTTAAAGCATTTTATTTAAAAAAACAGAGAGAGATCAGAGAATATGTCAATACTAGTAATGCATTGTATACCTTAACTCGCAACTCACTTACTTTATGCTTAAAAACACTTAATAATGCATGTGTATAATGTTGAACTTGTGAGCTTAATTGACATTAAGGAAAAGTAACTTCAAAATGTGACGCAAAAGAAAAAGAGAAAGAAGAAGAAAAGTAATTAGACTACATAGTTCAAATATCAATCATATATTAATTTTAAGAATATTACAAGTGAGCTTTCTAACCAAGCAACCTTTTGTAATTATGCTTCTTTAGCAAAATATATCCGAGGAAGTTAAACAATTAGTGTTGACAGTCACGCGAAATTTGTCGCCAAAAATTGAACGGTTGAGATGAACTAGTATCGGATGAGCCTAGTGCCCATAGTGCCTAACCAATGCTAATTAAAGAAGCTTTAGTTTTGCCTAAGCATCAATACATCATTTTGTACCTCCTAAAATGATGCAGTCTTGAATCAATTTTCTACCCCAGTTCACAAGCAATCACCTTCTTTTGGCTTAGATGATAAAAAGCTTGGAGCACTTAAGCTGTGCTCTCTACTATAAAGGCAAACTCCATTTCTCATGTCTTCAAATAATAGAAGACATTATATTAGTGAAGCCATGAAGAACCTTATTCTAATGCCTTTCTTCTCAGTCCTGCTAATAGTAGTTCCTATAGTAGCCCAAAACTATGCTTGCGATAAGAACTTCACTGAAACCAGCCAATTTTCCTTTTGCAACACTTCCTTATCTTATGCAGACCGAGCCAAGGACTTAGTTTCGCGCTTGACTCTCGCGGAAAAGGCGCAGCAATTAGTAGACCATAGCACAGGCATTTCCAGGCTAGGTGTACCGGCATACGAGTGGTGGTCTGAGGCACTTCACGGGGTCTCCGACGAGGGGCCAGGCACACACTTTGACCGGGACATCCCGGGTGCAACTAGTTTTCCAGCAGTGATTTTATCAGCTGCAAGTTTTAATGCATCATTGTGGTATAAGATGGGTGAAGTTGTGTCGACTGAGGCTAGAGCAATGCACAATTTGGGCTTATCCGGGTTGACATATTGGAGTCCTAATGTTAATGTGTTCCGTGACCCGAGATGGGGGAGGGGCCAGGAAACACCTGGAGAGGACCCTTTAGTTGTGTCTATATATGGTGTGAATTATGTGAGAGGTCTGCAAGAAATGGATGAGAAAGGATATTCTACTAGTGATCAGCTTAAGGTCTCAAGCTGTTGTAAGCACTATACTGCTTATGATGTTGATAACTGGAAAGGCGTTGATCGGTTTCATTTTGACGCCAAGGTACGTTTAGCAGCCTTTTCTTTAACTCTTATGATATCATAATTAAAGGTAAGATTAAAACGAAGACATATAATAAACATATAGTGTTATCGGGTATTTGGCAGGTGACAAAACAAGACATGGAGGACACATACCAGCCACCATTCAAGAGCTGTGTCGAGGAAGGCCATGTGAGCAGTGTTATGTGCTCATATAACAGAGTTAATGGTGTTCCTACGTGTGCTGATCCTGACCTCCTCAAAGGGATAGTCAGAGGTCAATGGGGTCTTAATGGGTAATTTGTTCTTAACCTTAATCTTACAAATTCTCTTACCCTTTAAACAACAACTCATTAATCTCACAATATATATAGATTTGACATTCCTCTTTCAAATTTTTCTGAAATTGAATAAAACTAAAGTAACTTGTTTTTTTTTATTTATTTTGGGCTTTTTGAGCAGATATATTGTCTCGGACTGTGACTCTATCGACGTTTATTATAATGACATTAACTACACAGCAACACCTGAAGATGCTGTAGCCCTTGCCTTAAAAGCAGGTATGTCATATCATTTTCACCTTCGTATCTCCCAACTATTTTTCAAAAAACTATATGACTTGACTCATTATTGTTTATTATCCAGGTTTAAACATGAACTGTGGAGATTTTCTAGGAAAGTACACAGAAAGTGCAGTGAAGTTACAAAAAGTGGAAGAATCTGATGTAGACCAAGCCTTAATATACAACTACATAGTACTAATGAGGCTCGGCTTCTTCGACGGTGACCCAAAGCTTCACCCGTTCGGGAATCTCGGACCGTCTGATGTATGCACTGATGATCATAACAAGTTGGCAGTTGAAGCGGCAAAGCAGGGGATAGTTTTGCTAGACAACAAAGGAGCTCTTCCTTTATCCCTCAATGCCACCAAAAAATTAGCAGTGATTGGACCCAATGCCAATGCCACTAAAGTTATGATAAGCAACTACGCCGGTGTACCATGTGGATACATAAGCCCTTTACAAGGGCTGCAGAAATATGTCCCTCTTATTACCTACGAACCTGGTTGTAGCAATGTGAAATGTGGGGATGATACACTTATTGAGTCAGCAAGCAAAGCTGCAGCTGAAGCTGATGTTGTGGTAGTAGTGGTGGGACTTGACAAGTCCATTGAGGCAGAAGGGCTAGACAGAGAAAATTTGATGTTGCCTGGCTTTCAAGAACAGCTCGTGAAGGAAGTGGCTAATGCAACAAATGGGACAGTGATTTTAGTCATTATGTCTGCTGGTCCAGTTGATGTTTCTTTTGCCAGAAATGAGAGTAATATTGGGGGGATTTTGTGGGTGGGTTATCCTGGTCAAGCTGGAGGTGATGCCATTGCTCAAGTCTTATTTGGAGACTACAATCCAGGTACGTAGAGGCGAGGCCATAGTTATACAATAAATGTGCCGAACATTATGAATGAACGGACAATTATCGGACACAATTTCGAATATATTCCCCTACAATGGTTTTTATGCCAATTACACCTCAATGTAGTCCTTGCCATGCTGAACTTTTTTCTAATTAGACATTGGTTTATCTGATTTGATTCTAATTAGGTGGAAGGTCCCCATTTACATGGTACCCACAAGCATATGCAGATCAAGTAGCTATGACGGATATGAACATGAGATCCAATTCTTCAATCAACTTCCCGGGAAGAACGTACCGTTTTTACACTGGAAATTCAATCTATGAATTTGGCCATGGCCTAAGCTACTCCACCTTTGCCAACTTCATAGAATCTTTCCCAACCACCATCCTCATCAATCTGAACCACACTTCTGACCAACATAACATTCTCTCTTCTTCAAACTCCATCTCAGCCGGTCAAGCCGTTGACATTTCGGCCGTAAACTGCCAGAACTTGACAAGCGATTTCGTTATTCGCGTGAAAAACTACGGGCCTAGAGATGGAGACCAAGTGGTGCTATTGTTTTGGAAGCCGGCTACCTCGGAGGGGATGAAGGGTGCACCAAATGTGCAGCTGGTGGGGTTTGAGCGTGTGAAGGTGAAGCAAGGGCAGACAGAGATGGTGACAGTGAGTGTGGATGTGTGCAAGAGGATGAGCCTAGTGGATAGTGAAGGGAAAAGGAAATTGGTGATTGGGCAGCACACCATTTTGGTGGGTTCTTCTAGTGAGAGACAAGTGAAGCACTATATCAATATTAGGCTTGCTCTCAGTGGTGTTAAAGGAGGTTCTCTATCAGTGTAATTGCGGCAATTACATTAAGATAGTATTATTGAACCCACTGATTAATGACTGTAGGCAAGAGATTGATATGGTTGAAATATTACTGTAATACGGTAGCTAACTTGTTTGGAATATATGTAAAGTACTATACTTAAATAGTTTGTAATTATTTGTGTTCTTGTTCAACTGCAGCAAAATTCAAAAAACAAAAAGAAAAGCTATCGCTAGAGGAAGGGGTTGAACCTTCGACCTTGTGGTTAACAGCCACACGCTCTAACCAACTGAGCTACTCCAGCTTTTTATTAAGAGAGGAGTAAAATTTAATTTAATCAAAAGATGTATAAAAATATTGAAGAAAAACCAAACCCTTGAGAGGATGATATTGATGACAGTTTCGTCCCTACCAACCCACACACGAGACATCATCTTGACCATTTCAATATCATATAGTTTCAACCACTCCCCTACCCTCCTCCTCCTATAATTGCAAACATATATGCTTGTACGCAAAACCAATATTTCAGTTCCAAAAATCACATAAAAATTTTCATAAACAACCTCAAAAGTTTGTGGGCAGTACTCACCAATTAAATCCCAGAAATGGTTAATAAAACCAAGCCTATTAGTGCAATGATATTCACTATTACTATTATCCTCACATTTTCTTACTTGGTTCACTCAACTAACCTGCTAACCTCTCCTTCACCTGCCCCTGTAAGTTCCTCTGGAAAGTTAAAAAAAAAAAACACTTTTTTATTCAAATATATTTTGCAACAGCTTGATTTTGATCAACAAAATTGTTTGATTTTGTTGTAGGAAAGGGAGCCAGTTCATGGAAGTGGTAATAATCTAATTAGAGGGAGGAATATTGGAAAAGCAAAGAGGTGGTCATTTCCAGCTGAATGTCAATCAAAGTGTAACCAATGCAAGCCTTGTATGCCTGTTGAAATATCTGTGAGAGGAATGGAGTTGGAAGAGAATGAGTACTATCCTCAAGTTTGGAAATGCATGTGTAATGACAGCTTATTTTCCCCTTAATTTTCCTTCTAAAGAGAACTATAATCTGATCATAATGCTCAACATTATTATGATGTTACGTGATATAAGATTACATATTGATAATAGTACAATTGAAAATTTATTTTTTCTATATTATTCTATGTTTTGAGTCTTACGTGGGAATATCACATATCAATTTTTTTACTAAGTTTGATATTTTTATTGTAACGCTAATTGATATATAAGTAGTTTGGTTTAGGAATAAGTTTGAAGTTTTCTTGTATAAAAGAAAAGATATGATTATTTGAGCATATGCAAGAAACATGTTCATTTCATCCTTTAAGTACACACTCATGATCATAAATTCGTCTTTGCAACAAAATTTACCAGCACTAGTGGGAAGTGGCTGAGCCATGATAACAAGTACTCAACAACAGTTAGCGTTATTACATTTTTAAAGTGATTTTATATGTAAATGCGGGATTTCGTGTGATTTAAATCCTAATTTTACTTAAACTCATGTTCTAATTTGTTAAACATAGCACAATTTGATCACGTGCATACACGTGACCGTTCCATTCGTAATAATAAAGTTTTAGAACTAAAGTATTTACCTATTACAAATTATCTTTCTCTACCTCTTACAAACCCTATCAAACATAAAATGTTAGAAAATAAATTGAAATTTTTTGAACTATTCCTACTTGAACTATTGGAATATTTTGGAAAATCATCAGCAGCGGAATTAAGTTTTTGATCCACTCAACAAACTACCCAACTAAAATACTAATTATGTTGTACAATTATCATTAAAGCTACAAGATTCTGGGTGTTCTTCATTTGTTAGAGCATTCTTGATTTTTTTGAGAGTTTTTCCCAACACAGATACACCAAATTGTGAACTTTAGAGTACTGAAAAACTGAATCATATTTATAAAATAACAGAAACACCACGAAACCTTCAAAAATATCTTGTGACAAAGCTAACCTTGATTTTACTCCAAGTTCACGGGGTATTTGACGCTTTTACTCAAAATAAAATTATTTATTTGATTTTAAGAATTTCAAATTGAACCCAACCAAACCGGTTTGTTTAGGCTCAAATGACCTTTACATCGACGTGTCGTTTACAACCTTTAGCCTGCATGAATCGAGCTAAGCAACTTCCTCATCCGGCAGACGTTTAGCTCCCACACCGCGGCCTTCAATTCGTACGGTACGCGCGCACAATGTCGTTTAGGTCAGTGTTCGACGCTGGAGAGATCAGGGCCGAGTTCGATAAGGCCGGAATAAAGTCCAGCTCGATCCCCTACATATGGAAGCATTTGCTTCGAGACCCTACAACTTCCATTAATAACAATGAGACCGAGATGATGTTGGAATGGGAGCAACTAGTACCTTCTCTTCCCTCGGCCGCTTACTCTCTGCTCCGATTGAAGTTCAAGCCCCTTACTTCTTCTGTCCACTCAGTCATCGATTCCTCCGACCAGCTCACAACCAAGCTCCTTATTAAGCTCCAGGTCTCCTAACTTTTTCTCTCCATCTCTGAGAAAAAAAATCCGTTACTTTAATCTGTTGGCTGATAATTGTTTTCGGAAACCTTTTAATTCTATTGTTATATTTTCTTTGAGTTCAATATATTTCTTAATTTAATTATGTTTGAAGTAATTTGTTTGAGTATAGGCTTGATTGTGAAGATATTTTTCGGAGAATTAATAAAATACTAACATTTAAACTTTGTGTATGCAAACATATAGTTTTGTGCATATGTGAACGTTTTGATTGATGCTGGTGTTGTTAGAATGGAGAATTCGTGGAAGCTGTGATCATGAGGTATGATACTCGCCTTGGAAAGTATGGGGGTAAACCTCGCCCTGGTGGTCCAAGGTCTACACTGTGCGTATCATCTCAGGTATAATGTTTTTTTTCCTCGACTGCATTTATCAACGATTGTAAGTCCTTTTATATTGGAAAGTTTCATCTGTGAGTTTGGCTTGATAAAGAAACTTCCCTTTATTTTCCATTATGTAGGTTGGATGCAAAATGGGTTGCAAATTCTGTGCAACTGGAACAATGGGTTTCAAAAACAATCTGACATCAGGAGAAATCGTGGAGCAATTGGTTCATGCCTCTCGTGTCTCACAGATACGCAACATTGTTTTCATGGTGATTACCTTAGACCCCCTTCAATTTGAATCTAGATTAGTTATCGCATGGCTAATTTTTTTAGCAATATACTTCTCTTGTGTCCAAATTCTATAACACAATTTTCTTATAGGTATCAGTATGTCACGTACACATATCAGTGCAATCATTAAGTTTTCGAGAAAGAAATATAGGAATTTGAAGCAATGTTCTTAGAAATGTATAGTATGGATTATAGAGTTACACTGGGACATTAACCTCTCCAATACTGACTTAATGCCGTTAAAAGGGATTCTCTCTAATAGGCATTTTTCAGTTGAGTCAGGCAATGCAAGTTTGCTTTGTCTTTTGGCTCAGCATAATTATTTAAATGCCTAGCAGGATGTGCCAACACTGTTTAGCTGCTTTTATGTTCACTCATTAATAGCGAAAGATTAAAATAATTTACTTCAGTGGATTGCAAATGCTCTCCCTGGTAGACTTGTCCTTATTAATTCAGTACATTTTTGGCTTTCACCTAGCATAATTGTTCATGAATTTCTATATATTATTGGTGAAAACAGCTTGTGTTATAATAGGATCATAAATTAGCCTACTTTTTACTTCTTTTATTTTTAATTCAGTTAGATCAAATTTAATCTAATGTTTGTGCTAGAATAATCTATCAAGTATTAGTATAACTTTTTTTCATTTTGCATGTGTTGGGTTTTGTTCAAACCTTGATTCTACTATTTTTTCTAATTCTAACCTTGATTCTACTAATTATGATCAGGGAATGGGGGAACCGTTGAATAATTATGCTGCCTTAGTGGAAGCTGTCAATGTCATGACAGGATCACCTTTCCAGTTATCACCCAAGAGAATTACTATATCTACTGTATGTAATGGGAACAGAGGTTCCTCTGCTCTTTATGGCTTCCTTATGTTAAAGCTCGTACACCATGTCTTGTTATCATCTCTTACCATGTGTTTCCTCTTTTTTCCCATGATCATCTTGCACAATTCAAAAACATGTAGTGGCACTTCCTGTTCGATAAAACTTTTAGCATGAGGAAGAGGCATTTTCTCTATTACTTGGGAAGTATTAACTTATATGTTGTTGTAATAAACGTGGCATTCTCTAGGCAAGTTAGAATTGAAGTTCTTCCTAGTTATATTATGTACTCCCTCCTAGTTATATTGAATAGTCCATACAGCTCTCCTATCTGAAAAACAATAGGGTCTGGGAGAATCATGTTTTCTGTTATTACGAACCCCTTCTTCACTATAAAGTCTTGAAGAAACAGTGTTATTTTCTGAGTGATCTATCAAGTGAATGAATCCGATAAAATTGACTTGTAAAAAAATATCAATTCATCTATCAAGTGAATACAATCGAGTTGACTTGTAAAATTATCAAGTTCCATCTTTTTCTGAATAGGTTGGCATTATTCATGCAATCAAGAAACTTCATAGCGATCTACCAGGTTTGAACTTGGCTGTTTCTTTGCATGCGCCTGTTCAAGAAATCCGTTGTCAGATAATGCCAGCCGCTCGGGCCTTTCCTTTACAGAAACTTATGGATACACTACAAGATTATCAAAAGAACAGGTATGCAATTCACTATCAGTTCAAAGATATGCGATCCAAACTCTCTATAGTAATTTAATCTTCTCAAACTTCAGTCAGCAAAAGATCTTAATCGAGTACATCATGCTTGATGAGGTGAATGATGAAGAGCAGCATGCGCATGAACTTGGAAAATTGCTAGAGACATTTCAAGTGGTGAGCTCTTAAAGCTGAAACTGTTATCTTATGGAAATGTCTTGAGTGTAGGTGTTATAATTGCAATGGTAGGTGTTTTTATTAATATCATCTACATATGCTATACTGCTATAGTGAGTATGGCTGATAATGAATCTTAGTTTAAGTATGTTCTTATTCCCGGCCATGCAGATTGTGAATTTGATACCATTTAATCCTATTGGCACTTCAAGTCAATTCAGAACCAGTAGTGAACAGCGAGTATCAACATTCCAGAAAATTCTTAGGGGTACTTATAACATCCGTACAACAATTCGCAAGCAAATGGGCCAGGATATCAGTGGTGCTTGTGGCCAGCTGGTGGTTAGCCAGAGGCTTAGCCAACAAACAGGTCTTATAACTGATATAGAAGATCTTCACCTCTGATTCAGTTCAGCCAAAGACATTGCAGGTGAGATATAGATTTCAGGTGGATAGTGAATTCGCATCTCGTTTTATTTCCTTATTCCTACTACTCTCTCTTCTATAGTCCAATTTACTATGGAGCCCCCTGAAAGGGCCAAACCTTAGGTCATCCACTTCAGAATTCAGCAACATTTGTAATGAATTTCAGCTAATAATGGTTTTTAAATTTCAGGGCAGGATCAGAGGAGTAAAGGAGGATGTCAAGGGGTAATCCCATATTTGGGAATCGAGCACTTCTGGATGAAATACTGTGGCGATACAGATTGATAGTGCTGCTTTCCTAAGGCAGAAGTGCATGTATAACCTGGTGCATGCTTTTGAAGAAATTCTCTCCATCATCTAGACTTGTGAGATGTTCATAAGGCCAGGTCTCTGTTCGTTCCCCTTCAACCTGACAAAATTTTCAATGAAAGTCGTTGCTTTTTCCAATCAGACAGCTTCTTTTGTAATTTTTTTATGTGAATATTTCCCAGGCAGGATCATGGTTAAGGTATATTTATTTCTTTGCCCTCAGAAGTTGGATACCTTTCGAAACTAATCAACTTCTCTACTCTTCAAGTTAGGCTCGACAGCTTTCGGTTATATCAGCTTACCTCATCATTTATACATCAGTTAACTAGTATATAATTATTTGAATTAATAACGTATTGAAGAAATGTGGCCTTAACCATAATATATCTGACATGAAGAGAGAGAGACAACTGCGGGTGTGAGTTCATGAAGATAAAGGGTGCAATGTTCCCCGAGTATGGGGTCAATCCTCCCAACTACCCATTTTTGAAAGATAGATACACCAAATAATATATATAATAAAAAGGTACACTTGTTAGAAGATATTACTAATCCGCAGCACCCACCATGGATGTGCCGGAAGACAACTTGGGGTCAAACTGAACCTCTAGTATAAAATCAAGAGTACATTGTAAATAGTTGATATGGACTTTTTTTACTTCCCTTTCCTTTTCTTTTCTTTTCTTTTCTTTTTTTGGATTGAGCGTTGGGAGGGGAGGGATCTGATCACCTATCCCTAAAGCATGTAACACTGTCCCACCACTAAAATTTTACCACGTCTTCAATGTCTTCATTTTTCATAACAGCCTAATTCTCCGTGAAAACATTATGTTTCACCAATACTGCATATTAACTTGTTTCTTTAAAGAATAGCACACACCGCCAAAAAATTTCTCCTCTTCTCTCTATGTGACTTCGTTTTAGATCAATGTGCAAATTTGTCTGGCAAGACATAAAGTGAGAGATTTTTGAATCACACTTCATCATAGGTAAGCTATTTTGCAACTAGCTGTAAAAAGAAAAAAGCTTCATAACATTGTACTTTTCTTTGAAAGTTTCATATCTTAGTAATTTATTTTACTTTTATGTTTTTTATTATAGTTCATCAGATTATAATTAATTGTTTCTACGTGGTAGGCTTTTGAAAGTGTAAATAAAGCCAATATTTTCTCTTGTATGTTAGATTTTATAAATGTATATTTTTCTTCTTCTATCTTACTTTGTAAATTTGTAAAATTCACTTTTTCGGTGAAATTGATTTTTATCTTTGAAAATATTGAATTTGCTCTTCAATACCTTCTAGATAAATATTGCTTGAATATTCCATAAGATTTGTCTATTTTTTGATGATATAAGAACATTGAATCAGAAGAAAATTATGTAGAAGATTATTATCAGTCATGTCGTAAGTTAGAATTTAAACTTGACAATAAGATAACAAATTTAGTTCACTTTGATGTCCCTAATGAAATGATTCCAAAAATTGGTATGGAATTCAAAAAAGAAGATGATGCATATAGATTTTATAACGCATACGCTTATAAGGTTGGTTTTTAGTGTTTGAAGTAAAGGGCTTAAAGATCAAGTTCATAGAATGACAGACAGAATCTTTTGCTTTTCATGTGAAGGATCTCGTGAAAATGGATAAGCGAAATGTTAATGTGATATTTCATCGTGATGTAACATGATTTGGTTGTCTTGCTAAGATGAAAGTGAATTGTTGACAAACTAGTAAGTATAGTGTTATCGAATATGTTGTTGAGCATATGCATACAAAGTCAAATCCCAGCCAAAGTCATTTACATAGATCACAAAGAAAGTTGACTATGTCCCAAGCAGCTCAAATTGATTTAGCTGATTGCTCAGGAATTCGTCCCAAAGCAAGTTGTGAATTAATGGCCAAACGAGTTGGTGGTCGTGACTCTCTTGGATTTATTCCTGAAGATTATAAAAATTATTCGTGTTCAAAAACGTTTTATTCGAGTGAGAATGGGTAACACTAGTGGCCTTCTTGAATATTTGCAAAGAATGCAATAAGAAGATCCAGATTTTTCTCTTTGATATTCAAGGTGATGAAGATGATCTCATAACCAAATATTCTTTGGGCAGATCCAAAGATGATGATTGATTATACTTACTTCGGCAATGTGGTTTGCTTTGATACTACATACAAGAAAAATCAAGAATGTCGCCATTTTGTAATGTTTCTTGGGGTCAATCACCATAAGCAAACTATTATTTTTGGAGTTGCATAATTGTATGATGAAACCACTGACACTTTTGTTTGGCTCTTTGATACTTTTGTCCGAGCTATGTTAGGGAAAAAGCCAATCACCATTTTAACTTATTAGGATCTAGCAATGGCCAAAGCATTGGCCTCCACATGGCCGGAAACAACTCATCGTCTATTCATTTGGCATTTGTACCTAAGTGCAGCAAAAAATCTTAATCATGTTTTTCAGCAGTTTATGAAATTTTCAAAAGACTTCATAAGTTGCATATATGACTATAAGGAAGAAGATGCATCTATGATAGCTTGGAATAGTATGCTTGAAAAGTATGGTCTTGAACATAATTAATAGTTGCATCGAATGTTCAGAATAAAAGAGACATAGGTATTGGCATATGGAAGGGAATCATTTTGTACAGATATGATGATCACACAATGCAGTCAAAGTTTGAACAACATGATTAAAAATTATGTTAGTTAGAAGCATGATTTATCACAATTCTTTCATCATTTTCAAAGGTTGGTTGAAGAGCATCGCTATAAAGAATTAAAAGTCAATTTTAAAGCAGCTCAACGTACTCCAGTATTACATTTTTCAATTGAAATCGTAAAGCATGCAGCAAGTATATACACTCCCGCCGTGCTAAAAAATTTTCAGAATTAACTGTGCGTTGCCTATGATTGTACTATGCACATTAAGGACGTCAAACCATCAATTATTGTATACAATCTTGTTTCGTATACGAAATATTTTAATCATACCGTTAGATATGACTCATCGAGTGGTACAATTGATTGTAGCTGTAAGAATTTTGAGTTTGCAGGAATTTTGTGCTCTCATGCACTTAAAGTTCTTTCTTCAAGAGGTATAGTGAAGATTCATGACCAATACATTTTGAAAAAATGGACAAAACTTGTAAATTTAGGAAACATAGGCGTGGCCACTGCATATAATGTCCCCGATGACCTGGAAGTAAAAAACACAAACCGTTATAGAGACGTTTACAGATTACAAACTCAACTAGCGACAAAAGCTTTAGAATCAGATGAATCACATAAGATTGCTATGGCTAGTCTTAGTAAGATTTTGGGAGATGTAGAAGTGTGCTTGAGAGGAAGTTGGTTGAAAGATCTAATACGAATACCTCATTTTTTGACATCACATCCAATGATGGTCAAAGAAAATGTCTAAATGAAGATTTCAACAAAGTTAGGAGGATTAAATGCAAACAAGTTGTGCGTGGAAGATCAAAACGATTAAAAGGAGCTCTTGAAAAGAGAAAAACAAAGAAAAAACTAGATGAGAAGTTGACTTCTCAAAATTCAAATGAGTTTTATCATTCCAAGAAATCAAATGTTATACTTTCATCATTTATCCAACAAGTACTTCATTATTTTTTATTTTTTTAATGGGATGGTTGAACTAGTCTTCGTAAATTTACTTATAATCATATTGTTCATGCTCTTATTTTATATGTTATTTTAAGCAAAATGATGTAGACAATTATTATTATTCAAGTTATGGATATAGTATAGAGCAAGATTTTTTACCTTCCTTATCACAACTTATGCAGCTAATTTATTTATTTTTTGTGCATCAATTGGTTCATAGCTCGTGAAAATTTTTCATTTGGTTTATAAATTTAACAAAAATGTTATTATTCAGGAAATTTATCGACTACTATCGCAACCATTATGTCAGGGTGAAGGTCAGTCATCTAATCTCAATAATCAACCTCAAATTCAGTAGCTTCAGCTTCAACTTTTAAAGAACTCTTTCGTATTATAGTTTTAATGAAATTTTCTATTTTTGGTCATTGATGTATGATACATTATATTCTTAAGAGAAAAACTCTTGGAGCCATCAACTTACTTTTAAATTGTTATGTTTTTAATGTTTATGTCAAGAAAGCCTAAGCTACAACACAAGAGGGTAGATTATTTTTTTCATATATCAATCAACGTTTTTTATTCTTTTAAGTCCAAAAAAGCCTAATTTATAATAGAAGCTAGTTATAAGATAGTTTGCGGAATGTGATTGAGAAAAGCCTTCACTTTGTCAGATGAATTTGTGCATTAATCAATGATGAGGTGATAAATTCATTGAACAGTGTGTATTTTTTTAAATAAACGATTTAATATATTGAAGTTATGAAATATAGTAATTTGAAGGAGAATTCAATTGTTATGGATAATGAACACACGAACGACGTTCTTAGAGATGGGACAGACGATGTGATAGGCTTTAGAGACAGATGATCTAGATCCGAAGGGGAGGATCCAGATCTCATCTTGTTTTGATAAATATTAGAAATTATGTTCCATCTAAACCATTTATTTTTAAAATGAACGGCTCAGATTGACCAAATAGAATCACCAACGACTTAGATCGATCAAATACAATCTACTCGAGTTGGTTGTTTAGAAGAGGAGGTGATCCATTTCTGAGAGGGGAGGGGTTTAAGGCAGGATGCAAGAGAACAAAAGGATGGGGAGATCCCAACATCTTAGAGATGTGAAGAGTTTGCTTTTTTTTAATATCAAAATGTAACTTGGAAGAACCTCTGCAAACACACAAAACAATTCACAACCGGATAAAAAAAAACTGAGTCCCATCGTCTTGAAACTGAATCCCTAAGAAGCCAACAGTGCTTCCACCTTAGCAACCTGTTCTTCCTCATTTTTTGGTGTTGGACTCCGATTAGCCTCTTCAAACAAATCATGCTTCCATTTCTCAACTCGAATACCACTAGAACTAGAATGATATCTTTCAGTCACATCGAATCTATCTCTTCCCCTGTAATTGCCACTGCCACCACCATACTTTTCTCTCACTGGATTGCGTGTTCTCTGTTGTTCTCTCCGGTTAAGTGTTCTGTCCGCTGCCACTTCCTTATCAACTTTCTCCAATTGGTGAGAATGGCGACCTCTCTCATCTCTTCTTTCCCTTACATCTTCGGGGAAGTGACGATCTCTCAACTTCTTAGTCTCCGTTGCTTTCTCCGGATTCCCAGAGTCAACTGAAATCTTCTTCTCCCTAAATGGAGGTCTTTTTCTAGCAGGAGGAAGTTGATCAGCCTCCATTTCAAAAAACCCATCATGGCGCCAAATGCTGTCATCTCCTCGCTTACCTTGTGACTTCTCATCTTTCCGCTGTGCAGCTCCTGCTTTGTCAATTGACTTATCAATTTGACTTTCCTTTGAGTCCTTCCACCACCCACGCTCTAAAAGAAAGATGAGGAGCATTAACATAACGAATTGCACACTGTTAAGGTTTCAAAAGAGGATGATGGAGTAAGCACATTGTTAGTCATATTCAAAATCACAGGTTGCTCAACTCTACACCAGAATTCAAAAGTAAGATTAGATGGTGCTCCAGATATCTGTTAATAGAAAAGTTCTGTTTTTGGTGGATCTCACAAAACTCAACGAAATGAACAGAAGTTATTAATTAGAATGTGTTGTATCAGTGAGGCACAATCTAGAATATAAATCAACACGAGAATCAACATTTAAAAAAGGAAGGAGATGGAGCAGGTGTAAGAGGATATAAAAACTCGAGAGAAATGAGAAAACTCACCACCAGTTGCTCGGCGATCGGAGCTTCGACCAACTTGCCCGGCATTACCACGCTCATCATGCTGTTATAAGACATCCACAGGCAAGTCTAAGATTGTTACATACACGGGGGCACTCGACGATACGGGGCTGGACAAGATTCCAGCTACATCAGCCCCAAAACAAAAGCCCATATACACCAAACAGCAACCGAGTAATTGTAAGAGATTCTAAACTCACCATATGTAAGCATGTATTTTTTATTATAGTAAATACGACTATATGAGAGACAGATAAAAACCTGGAAATAAGATCGTGATCTTGGTACTTCGGTTGGATTAGAAGAATGTTTGGTTCCTTCACGACTTCCATCAGTTTTCTTTTCAGATTCTTTGGTCACAGTTCCACCATCAGTCTTGGAAGCAGGTGTAGACAAGGACTCAACTGGGACATCTTGAGGACGGCGGTGGTGCCTATGACCATGATCTGTCTTTTGTTCAATGTTCAAATTTGAGTTACCTGTTGCCACTTCTGATGCTGGCTTGCCATCCCTCCTTGACCTCTTGGGACTTTTTGAACAACCAGAGACAATTTAAAACTACATTATAATTTGCATCAATAGTAAAGCATCTTATGCATTTCAAGCTTTGAATGAGAAGAAGAATTGACTATCCCCACAAAGACTACAACAAAGTCATGTAACATCACGGGGATTTGAGTTTTGAAGTTCTATTTAACATACACGCCACATGTAGAAATGAATTGCAAAATCAATGCTTGATATGAAAAAGGAAGAAAACATAAGAACCACAGGCCATCAGAATTGTAGGAAAATTTTAAACCTGTCTGATGAATATCAGAACCTCTGAGACCACTCTTTCCTTGTGCCGTAATCTATGACACCAAATAAAGACGCTCCGTATATTCTGGAAGAGAAATCAAGAGTTTCCTCGGATAACAGCTAAAGTTGTGGTTTCCTCAGATTAGGAAAAGAAAAACGAGGTAAAGAGTAAATGAAGGGGAAAGGAGCAAAGAGAAGGAAGAAAACTAATAAAGTAGTAAAAAATTCCACTCTAACCTAATGAAAGCAAACAAGAAATATGAAATTCTCCATAATTCTGTTCCCTTCCCTAAAAAAGTATGAGGTCCAAACATAGGCTCCTCGACATTATTGCACTAGATCACTTGCCTAAGCAAAAAAGTAGTGACTTTTCTCGGATAAGCAAGAAAATAATGGTTTGCTTTATGATTGGGGATAAACCAAGATTTACGACTTCAAATCTCCCTTTTCTTTCCCAAAGAGAAATTCATTGGTCTTCCACAAGATAACAGAAAGCCGCATCCACCAAATACCATTTTAACCTGAACCATTATTGACACATTACTGAATTCATTCTTCATACATTACAGAACCATTCTTCACACAATACTGTTCTATCAGACACTTTCCTGATTAGGCAGAGAGTGAGAGATAGAAATGGGTACCTGGGTTCTCTATCGAACATGGAACGGTTTCGTTTGGCGTCAGATTCACGACCCTCTCGACGCGACATTTGAATCCTTCACCGGTGTCTCTCCCTCGTTCGGAGAAGAAAGACTTTCACTGCGTTGATTCTTGTAGCAGGGCTTTGCTTGCGTTTTAGTAGCTCGAATTGTGGAAGTGATGATATGATCAGTAATCTTAGCCGTCCCTTCAAAATACCAAGTTGGTCAGGGTCAAACTCATACTGCAAAAAAAACCAAGCTCAAACGGTAAAAATTCGAAAAAACTTATTTACAAAAGTTACAAAGACAGTAAACATATTATTTACATTTGTTCTGCCCATGTTTGCAAAAAAAGTTTGTCTATTACAGGTTTTTTTTTGCCAAAAATACTGCTAAAAGCAAGTTTTTTAAAGGCTGCTAAAATCATTTCAATAAAACTAATACCTTTATTATTATATTTTTAGAGAATGGAAACTGATATGTTGTAGTATTTGTTACTAATTACGATATTGCTTGTGTGTAGATAAGCTGTTATAAGTAGTTTTATATTTGACAGTTGCAATTAATTCTCTATTACTACTATAAACAATAGATTGTCATAAGTTATTCTATCTTAATGAGAAGTATTCTTTTACTCTTCAAGAACTTATTTTAATGAGAAGTGTTCTTTTACTCTTCGAGAACTTATTTTCTGTTTACTACATCTCCCCAAGAACTTCTATTTTACACTCTTGAAAGTCATCATGATACCAGAGCTTTGAGAGACAAACACCTACTTCATGATTGCTCAATCAAATTCTTTCCTATTTTCTTCTTTCAAACATCTGCAACTTAATTCTTATTCGCTGGATTCCAGTAATTGCGTATTGTGGTAATACCAAATTTCAACAATTTTGAATGCATTCTCTTTTTTAAAGTGCTGATGGTTCATCATTCTGTCCATCACAGTTTGTCACGAATGACAAAGGAGAAGCTAATGAAACACTTAATCTAAGATGTCAGCAATGGAGTTTCACAAGATCAATCATTTGACCTTTATCAACTTTCTCCCTCAACCTTATCTTAGATTGTAGGTTGTACGGCTTCTCATGAAGTATGATAATCTTTTCAGAAAATGTTTTCTTCACTCACCAGGTCAAACATCCTCAAATTAAAGTCTGATTTACAGTGATTCCAAAGAAGCCTAGTGAAAACATTGACTCTTATGCCCAATGAATTAAAGAAGCAAAAGACAAACTTACTACTTATTTTGTCTACATTGATGGTGATAATATCTTGTTGTAATCATCAATGGTCTTCCTTCTCAGTATTCAGCCTTCAAAGCCTCTATCAGAATATTGGTTGGACCACTGAATCTTGAAGAACTACATGTTATCTTGCATGAATGAAGAGCTCTAAATTACATAACAGAATAGGAAGCAAGATACTCATGTTCAAACAGTGACAATTGCAATGGTTGTAAACCATTTCAAAGGATCCAACACAAATGAAGGTAGTGGATGTAGGAACTTCTTTCCTAGATGAGGAGGAAGAAATATTGCTAGCATAGAAGTAGAGGGAGAGGTCAACAGTTACTTTAATTCTTGTTCAAATTTGAATGATTCAAGGATTCGTGGTATTAGACTGCTACCATAGGATGGACTACTCATATCATGGTCTCCATCCTCCAGTAACTTTGGTTTCCATGGCAGCGACATTTACTCCTCAAACTAATCTAGAAAATGCAGCTACTTGGTTATCTGATATAGGCTGTAATGCACATCTCACATCAGAATTGGCAATTGACATTAATTGAGGAATATAATGGTGAGGACAATGTTGTTGTAGGTAATGGCCAACCCTTTAACTCATTTTAGTTGTGCTAATTGTCGTGATTTGTGAGATACGCAAGTGCACGGGCCTTAACAAGTAATAAAGTGATAAGTGAGTGTCATTCTCCACATGGATTGATGAAAAATAATGTAATTAATCAAATCAAGTTCAGTCTATTTTGAGCAAAGTAACAACAATATCTTAAATCAATTAGTTCTAAGATTAAAGTAAAAGTAATAATCTAAATATGGTGATTCAAGCAACTCTTGCAATTAACAATGGTGTATTCAATAAATGAAAAGAGCAAGCATGGTTAACTCCCCATATCATTAATATTTCTAGTTAAATCTGTTTACATTGCTACAATTTATTAATATCATTAACCTCAACTCATTTGCATAACAGATTTTCATCCTTGTGATTACTAACTTTAAGCTTAACTAACTTCTTCCTAAGACAATATCATATTAGAGTTTCCATATTAGTTACAGCTGATTGGTTTACAAGGTGAGTATACATGCCTATATTCTTTACTAAATACTTAGATTTGCATTATGTAAACATTCAAGTAACATTCTAGCTATTTCTATCAAATTATAGCCTTCCTGTATTTATCTCAACTTTTATCTTATTGAAGATGGCTGGTCAATAATAAAAATATGAGCATTAAGTACCCTTGAATGAAATGATATCGAGAAATGAGCAACAGAAACTTCATTGACTAGAAATAAAAACTCTAAAATTCATTACCCATACTAGTTTAAGAGTTTTAGCTCATACTGAGATTAAGAGTAGATTGAAATACAACCATTGCCATTTTTAATTACAGAAAATGAAGCTAGGAATAGAAAATACAGTAAGGTAAATCAGGGCAAAGATGAAAATAGAGAAGAGAAGAAACGAATATCGTCCTTCGTTGTCTCCTTCCTTGCGTGATTTTTTGCCTTTTCTATCCTTTCTCTCCTTTTTTTCTCTGCAAGCAAAGGTGTCGGCTGCATCCTCTAAAGGACATACATACTATACATGGAGCCTTAGAATTATGACTTTAACTTCCAATAGGGACGCGTGTCAAGCAGCTACTACAGTGGGAACAACAGGAAGAGTGTTGATGCCATCTGGCTCACTAACTTTTGAGCGCACGAGCTTTTTCTTCCTCTTAAACGCCAACTGGGCTATATGACAAACTTCCATGCCATGCATGAATAGACTTTGCTATAGCAACATTTTCTCTAGGCTGCTCTCCCAAGGTTCCCTGCACATAAGCACGACCTTATGCATAAATTGCCTAGAAACTATTAGAAATGCTAGCAAGACCACAAAACTCAACAGAAAACTAATAAACTTCAAGGAAATGACACAATTAGACAATAAAATGAAACGTCACCCTAAAATTAATAATGAATTAGACTTTGTATGCAAAGATAACTCTGAATTCTGAGAGTTATCACACTTCTAAATTTAAAGCATTACTCGTCCTCGAGTGATGTTGACCAAAACAAACTACTAGCTAAATAAAGAGCAATCGACACCCCCCCCCC